>REGL01000701.1:155783-166334 GCA_004194395.1 Aurelia aurita complex sp. Pacific | reverse complement strand
CCCAGGGGGGGTACTCCCTAACTTTCAATACGGGGGGGTCCATGCCACTATTTCTTTGCTGACCCCTAAATATTAAACCTGATGTTTTGGGGACCCCAAATATTGTTATCTATTTCTCGGTTCCCTGAAATGTTTTTGAATGATTTCAATTTGAGCTTCTTGATCTTTCTTCATTTATTTTATGATTCGCCACTTCAGGGCCAAATTGCACGTTTCTTCCTTTCTTCAGATTCCTTGACCCCAAATATTGAATTTTTGTCCATGTTGTAATTCACAGACCCCAAATATTGATTTAACATAAAATTTCAGACCCCAAATATTGGCATGGACCCCCCCGTATTGAAAATCAACGAGTACCCCCCCTGGGCATCTGATTGTCATTTCCATGGAGAAGGATAATCTTAATAATGGAGTTAGCAGGTGAAAACCTATGGTTGGCTCATATCTTCAATTGAACAAAGTGTTAGGTCCATTCCGCACCCACTGGTCCATCCTTCTTTCATCATTGCAATCAGCTTTGTTTTTTCTGGATCTGGTTTGTCTCATCTAGANGCTTTAACGAGCGTGACGGAAGTGGGTTACTTACTTACTTACTTTCTTTCTTTCTTTCTTTCTCACTGACTGACATCGAAGCCCCTTCTTAGATTACAAAGTGGACTTTGTAATCAAAAATGATAATGGATCCCGTTTCGATGCCTTTTTACGTCATTCTGTTTCGTATCATTTACTCTGCTTTATGACTTTTCCTCAGCAAAGAGTTCTGAAAGATCGATCCAGGGCCCTCCAGGTTAGGTTACGTCAATCTGTCACGCGCGGGGATTAAAATGGCGATCTCGCAGGAGATAAGGTCGATAAGAAATTATGACTATCTCTCGCTGTATCAAATGTAAATCTACTTTCTTAATTCAGAGTTTCCTATAGCCCGTGGAAAGATACCCAAAACATATAACTGCACTGCAGTAATGCAGAAAATGCATTGAATTCCGAGGTAGTTTCTTAAAAAACGCTTCCAATTATAGTTTCTCGGTTTCTTATACTTTCAATTCAGGAAGTTTATTGTCAGAAAACAAGTAATAACATAATTTGCACTGAAGACAATGCAGACAATGTCAAGACAGTTTTGAGTGACCTAGGATTTAGGAAATTTAGATTTGGCTTCAAATTTTCTGTGCAAATCTCGAACGTACAGAAGGGCAAGAGTTTCTTTGAATCTTTGAATTCGCACGGCGCCCTCTTTGCCGCACTGGGCAAGCATAGCCTCTTTCGAGGCAGTGCGAGGCTCTCCTACGATAGTTTTTTTTAGTTTATTTGTTTTTTTCCTAGTTAGTAGTCTATTCTGCTCTCATCCAGTTTCTTAATTCTTTCATCATGACGATCACTATGGCTCATCCAGCAACAACAACGATTTATTGACGTATTAAACAACAACAGCAACAATAAATCATCAAAATGAAAACAAAGATGGCAGTGGGAAAATGGCGATTGAATCTGTAGAGTTACTCGCAACGAGCTTCGTTATTTTAGTTATACTTCTTTTGCTCTTCGTGTTGATGCGATTTTATGGTGTGAATATTGCATTACAAACTCCTACCATGCAAAGAAGCAGTGAACGACCTCGCATCTATGACTCTGTCAGCGTCAAAAATCCGTTCAATGTTGAGATTAGCAATCGTGAAACATTGCTGGAAACAGGTAACAAATATAGTAGTAGGCCTAAGGTAAAGAGGACCATTATTACGAAAGGCACAATTCAATATGAGCTTATAAATGATTGGTTAATCATTTCTTAGTTTCAAGAATGTTTATTCTCCAATGTGTCGATCGAAAGCTCGTTTGTAGACTATAATAGAGTCTAGTCCCTCTCATAAAAAAACTGCTTTTGACAACCCTACTAGAGTAGCGTCGCCCTGGTTTGACCACTAATGGATTCCGGGTTGTGCAACCGCCTTGCATAATACTTTGAAATCAAAGGGAGCTTGAGCCTAGCTTTTCCAAAAAGCGCGCAAAAGTTGTTTACTGATGTCATCTCTTTGATATTTTTTCGATTTCGCTGCTTTGCGTTGCTCAGAAGAGTTAAATAGATTTTTGAAGTTGACCTACCTGCAGCGAAGGTGTAAGTACAATTCCCTTTCCTTTGATGTTTCCACATATCATATCTATTTTGCGTCGCTTCTTGGTATATCTTACAGCTAAAACAGAATTGGCTTCAGGAAAGTTTTCCCCAACTATTCTGGTTTCATATCCAAAGAAATCTCAAGAATCGCACACAAATTGTCAGACCTACGGCTCATTTTGGAAGAGCACTGTAACTGACATAATGGCGCCCAGGTGTGTCCACACCGTTAAACCCTTTAGTTCTGTAGGCTGTTGATGCATAATGTGCTTTAGAGGTGACTGAGGTCAAGGATAAGAGAGTTAAAAGCGGGATTGAAATCAACAATATTTTGAAATCATTTTCAATAAAACTAGAATTTGTTTTGTAACTTTCCGGTCTTCTGGGAAATGAAATGATACTGTGGCAAACTGGTGAACGGCTTGAAAAGTTTTTGATGTGCTAAAACAATCAATTCTGCGGCGGTCTGACCAGGGCGCTACGGCCTAATTTAGGCGTTCAAGACATGTCCGTATTTGTGTGGTTCCAGCATGACAAAAAGGAAACGGATGATAGAGATCTCACTGTGAGGTTTGTAGCACGAGTTGAGAAGCCTATTTAAGGTGAGTTCCTCTCCAAAACTTCTTTGACCTCACGGAAAATCTTCGTTTTCTGAAGAGTGGACGGACCAGGGCGACACCGCTCTAGCTATAATATATATACCATCATGGAATCACATCACAATCTTGAAGTATCCCAACCCAACCAAAAAGTTTCAGGTGTGGGTGTGCAAATTCAAATGAATACCCAAGCTAGTGACTAGTGGGGATGGCTCAGTGGTAGCATGCATTTACTTCTACTAACCTGAAGGTTGATGGTTGGTTTGAGTTCCCCACTATGCAGAACCTGCTTTTTACATGGACAGGTGTGCAGAAAGAGTATAGCACCTGCACACTGGAGACTTTAAAAAGGCTATTCTAAATATCTTGAGGACCATCTTGAGGACCATCTTTCAACAAAATTGGGGGGGGGGGCAATTGCCCCCCATACCCCAGTGGCCATGCCACTGATGAAAATTGGGAGTTGGCAACAAAGGGGACTGGCAACGTTGGCACAAACTACTGTAAGCCTTCTCCCAAATGATTGGTCAGACATTAAAGTCCTATTTTTTTTCAGATGGCATAATAACTGAGATCAAAACAATCAAGAAATGCATGATAACATCATTTTGGGATGTCGATATTGCAAGAACCAAAGAAATGTTCAATTTATCAGATTTTGGAAATGAGGTGATAGTATTAGCCTTGCATAATCATATGAAAGTTATACTCTATTTCATTTTGGTTGGAAGTTTGGAAAAATGAAAAGTTTCTCAGATAGGGTCCACAGGGGCAAGCAGTGACAAAATGGGTAATGTCAATTAAGCCAGCAAGTAAGATGCAGTGAGCTGTTTATTCAAATGCCAAATTTCAACCAACTTTGTTCATCAAGATTGTCGCAAAATTTATCTGCCTTTCCATTTTTCCCAAGCTTACCTGTTTTACCCCTTGTATACCCTGGTACAGTAGCACAAGCACAGTTTCAAATTTTGTTCAATGTGCAACTTTAAAGAACTAATTAATACTATTTTTGAGGAACCATTTTTCAGTTTACAAGATGAACCAAGTGAACATAGAATTTAAAGTAAAATCTATGACTTATATTTTTTTGATGGGTTGAAATGTTCTGACATAATCTTAAGGACAGTGTATATACCAGATGCGCCAAAATAAAAATATGCACTTTGGACAGGCCGTGATAAATTGTATACTAGACTGATGTTGAAGATTTATAGGCAAATTTTCAGCTAAGATCCTCAATTAAAGGCCAGTATTCTTTGTACATTTTTTAGTTTCTATTTACAGTATGGTGCTGTAAGCGAGTCTCTTAAAATTTTCAATTTTGAAAACACTGAGAACGGTCAAAAAACGTGGATCAAATTTTCTAAAGGCTCAACATGAATTGACTAAGAGAGAACGTTTTCATGATGATTTGAAGATTTATAAATTGATCAGTGATAATCCAATGCACAAGTGTTACACTGTAGGTCTATTATTTTTAAAGGCAAGCCCTTCAAGTTTCATGTGGCTAGCAGAGATACTTGCAAAACTTTCTATTGGCCAAAGTTGTGTTGAAACATTGTATCCTTTTCTTTCCAGTTATGTGCAGTACTTTAAAACGTGTGGGCTTTGTGCCCAGGTAAAATAAAGTCCCTTTTTAAATGTCTGCAGCCATACGCTTTCCAAGTCTTAGAATTTTGGATTATCGATGCTTGGAAGGCTTTTCCAAACTCATAAGACATGTTTTGCTTTTTGGAGGAAACTTTGAGTTATGATCCCCCCCCCCCATTGCAATGTTAGAGGCTGATTGAAATGTCATAGATGAGTTGACAAGTATGTGTTCTTCGTGCAACCAACATTGCAAAGGGGAGGGGTTGTTATCAGCAGTGGAAAGTGGTAGTTTGCATGCAGAAAAGACCTCTTAACACAAAAGTAATCTGTTCCAAAGAGTTTTGTCCGTGATTGTAGAAGTGTTCAAAGGAAATTTTTGCATGCACTAGAGCTTTGATAATCTCTGTATTCAGTATTTGAAACACCTTCCTTACTTTGAGGGGTTACCCATCAAGTTATATTTGTTTCCTTTGAGAACGCAACAACTTTTTGGGGAAATTTATGGCAAACAAGATTTTAAAGGAGCAATCTACTGTAGGTTAAGAAAAGAGATTTGCATGTCTGTCGATACTGACTTAACGACTGACTACAGATATCCAACTGACACCGAAGGACATATTTATAATTGCAAACCAGATATGGCTGAAAGTATTTTGAATACTGAAACATCAGTTCGAATGGCAAAGGGAAGATGTCTTTTAGCAGTTGTCGTTGAATTGGATAAAGAAACTCGCAGAGAAGCAATTCTTGACGAAGATATTGTAAGTACGGTAAACTCTTGTATTTTAGTATCAATCATGCCAACACTGGAGTTGTCCTTTAAAGCACAGGATGGTCTGAAAGCGAACAAAAATAAATGTCATGGTACAAAAGTGTAAAATAGGGTTAGATGATTAATAATTCAATTAATGTATCCAAACTGCATATCAGCAGAAAGAAGAAAGATGGTACTTTCAGATGGCATAGATTACATATTACTAAAATATTGTAGTTTTTTAAAGATTTGCTTAAAATTGGAAGAGAAAAATTTTTAAAGATTTTTGTAAAGATTTGAAAGGCTCCCAATGCAGCTTCGGGTCAGAAAATCGGGCCGGGTCGGTTTGCCGATTATACTGTAATGGAGAGGACTCCCCGGATTTCCGACTGTTACTAGGGCTGTCGGAATATGTTCTTAATTGGCAAATGGTCTATTATAGTTGGGTTGCATTTCTTCTGAAACAGCCTGTAGTAATTTTTCATCTTTAGGCTTTATCTAATATGCTTTCTTTGTTTTGCCACAACGGGTATGATGTTGCGATTTTTGTGAAGTGAACATGGCAACATTTTCTACAGTTCTTACCGAATGCTGTTAGGTTTTATGACCGTCGTTACGAGGAGTGGTGGACTTTCTTTTATAAAGATTTGTCTCCTTATCAATCTCATTATTTTAAAAATCTGTTAACAATTTGTTTGTTTAATCTACAGGTTAGCCTTCTTACCGTTATCGACACAAAATCCCGTGATGTCACAGAGAGGTGCCGTTGGTCTATTGATTATCAGTGCATTCAAACTGCTAATGGACGGATCATTCCATTAAAGGTAATAGAAGGATTCATTCTTTATGTCAAATTTAGGTTGATCAAGGCTCCCTGACTAACAAGGGCAGATTTGTAATACAGGATGCCCCAAAAAATGTAGACGGACTTGGTTGACTCTAGAAATGTGAATTTAGCTTCAATCAATGTCTAATCACTCTCAAAATGTACCTCGATATTTAACTTGAGCATAGGTACCTCGTTTGTTGGTATTGGTGCTTTGAGAGCAGACATGTTGATCTTGAAGGCTCAAATTTGCTTCTTCCTGCAAACCAGAGCTTTAGCCTTTTGGCCTAAGCCAATTCTTACAGCACAGCGGATAAATTAATGATATTCTTGATAAAATTTGAACAATGTTAGACATTGTGTTATTCTGTTTTCCAGAACTCACCCCCAGTCATTCATTGGGCAGTTTCTTGATTTCTCATTAATTTTAATTCTTCATTTCGATGTGCTTCAGGGACTTGCTTAGGCCAAAAGGCCAAAGCTCTGCTTTGCAGGTGGGCACAAATTTGAGCTTTCATGATTAACATTTCTGCTCTCAAAGCACCAATACCAACAAATGAGGTATCTATGTTCAAGTTAAATATCAAGGAGCATTTTGAGAGTGATTTGCCATTGATTAAATCTAAATGCACATCGCTGTAGTCAACCAAGTCTGTATACTTTTTTGGGACACCCGATACAATAGCATCAGTTGCTTTTGATTGACACCTCAATTCAAAGCGATTAGCGATTTCAGACAAAGAAAATTCTCTTCATTAGCAAAGCCGCAAAAGTTGCCCTGAAACCAGTAGGTCAGACTCTTGCCTTGTGCACGTGACAGATGGTTTTTAAGAGAATTTTTTTGCTTAGAACGCAAGAAGAAGGGCAAGTCTAAAGATCTGTCTGGCAGATTCGAGCTAGAAGCGAGTTTCTTAAGATGTTCGTTCTTGAAAAAACTGAAAACGATCAAAAACCGTTGATCAAGTTTTCTAAAGATTCGGCATGAATGGACAAAGAGAAAACATTTTCGGGGTGATTTGGGGATTTAGAAATTGATTGGAGTAAACTTCTGCGCGAGCTTTATTTCAAAGATTTTGGCATGTTGCGAATGCCGCCCCCAAATAAAAAATTCAACAAGACTGCATGCTTGCTGGCCTCGTGACGCTTCCCTGTTTGTCTGTTTAACCCCCTTAACACAGGAACGCAAGCTGAACCGAAGCATCAATTCAATGAAATTAGAAAAAGAAAAGATATTTCTTTATATCATTGAAAATAATGATACATTTCTCCCAAGATAGAACCAACTCTAGTACAGCAGATTACAATTAATCGATTTCTAAATCCCAAATCACCACGAAATTTCCTCTTTGTCCATTCATGTTGAGTCTTCGGAAAACTTGATCGACGTTTTTTGATCGTTTTCAGTGTTTTCGAGAACGAACATCTTTAGAAACTCGCTTCTTGCTCTAGATCCTGAAAAAGAAAAAATTTGCAAAGAATTATAGCATCTAATTCAGGCTTTTTGCTAAAGATTAAACCATGAATCTTCAAAATTGGTCCAGTGTACGATTCATTGTGGCCTGCCAAACTTGCATAGTTTATTTTGGCGCACCCGGACTGTAGTTTTATTCATGTCATGGCCGCAGGGTTGACATGGTACTTTGCTCCGTGTGGTATGTTCTCTGTAGTATTGTAGTGTGGTTTGTATGTATTGTAATTGGAAATATGTGTTATGAATTTTAATAGAGAACAAAAAACATTTTCTTCCGCAGAACCTTTATTCTTCTGGTGTGCCTGACTTGGAGGCAAATACAGAAGCTGCAACAGCCAATCAAACGCAAGATCTTTGTATCATCTGTCATTCATTTCCAGTTACAAGAGCCTTACTGCCGTGCCGGCATACATGCATCTGTGGGGTATGTTTTAGAAGGACTAAACTGTGTCCGATATGCAGGGACAGTATTACGTCGTACATAGTCACATCTGATGAGTCAAACTTACCAATGCCAATACCGGACGAAGAAGAGATCCGGGAACAGACACGTGAGGGCTTGAACAATATGGGATTTATAGAACTAGTTAAGGCCATTTGGAATGCGAGTTAATTAAAGATCCAATGATAGCCATGATCGTTTGCGGTCCCAAAGTCCATTTTTGTATGACGTGAAAGTTGTTTCTGGCCTTTTCATTTGACAAGAAAAGGACCATGATCGTTAAAGGTGACCTGAAGCTAAATTTTTTATTGATGCAAATGAATGGCATTGTTGAATGATGAAGCATAGCATAGGTTCCAAATCTTTAAAAGGCTGGTGTAAAATTGAGTGACCTATTTCTTTGAACTGAATTACTTCAAAGAAACTTGAGCTAATTCTCTATAATTCTACCGTTGGAATTTTCTGAAATCTTCAATATTTTTAGAATTAGAGTGTTTTTCTTCTTTTTCAAGAATTTAAGAAAAATTTTCAAAAAACTTAAAACCATCGTAATTTCTAAACAGTTTGACGTAACATGAAATAATTTTGAAGGAAACCCTAGTTCATAAATGCCTACAATATGGTGTCAAGCAAAAGTCTGTCACTCATCTGGTTTATGATTTAGAAATTTGATGACGTCACATCCTCAAATGAGTTGAAATGTAAGATACGCTGTGATTTCCAAAAATATTCAAAATTTCGGAAAAGTCCAACGATAGATTTATAGATAAGTATCCAAATTCTTTCAAGCCATTCGATCAGAAGAAATAGGTCATTGAATTTTACACCTACCTTTTTACGCCGAGATAAAGATTTGGAACCTATGCTATGAAGCATGTCATTAAAAATTCTTTGATATCTTATTTCATTTTCGAGTTGTTGGCTTTATTTTTGTAGGATTGTCCGATGACGTCATTTTTGTTGCAACAAGTCGCGAAAGTTTACAAGGTTGACCACCTTTCCTGCGGGAAATCTAATCAGTAATTTGTTTTCGATTACAATGCCTTTCTAAACATCATATCAATTCGTCAAGCATTTTATATTCCATTTATGTGGCTATGCTGAAATACTTCTTGCAATTGTAACTTTTTAAAGTAAAGATGTTAAGATACAGCTAAATTTCAATATATTACCCTTGTAATTTGCGAACAAAATGACGTAATCAGCTGATACTTCAAATCAGTGGGTAACTCTAACAAGAAATGAGATATCCAAAAAATTTTAGCATAATTTTCTTATCATTCCACAGTGCTATTCATTTGCATAAATACAAACTTTTGCTTCAAGTCACTTTTAATGGGTTTTTAAAGAGGCTCCGATGCCGAAATGTAAACATGTCTGCAAACACCACTTTTTTATGGAACTTGTCCATTTTGTCTTCTGCAGTTCCTTTTGTGGGATCTCTCAAACCATCAAAAAGTGATTATTGAGATTCCACTTAATCCGAGCAATCGTAACAGATGTGAATGTTTGATTGTTTCCTCTGTGAAAAATGAGGATTTATCTTCAAAATAGTTCTTTCATATTTGAAAAAAGATGAAATTGCCTGTCAAAAAATTGCAAAATTACCGTTTCCACCAATGTTTGGTGACGGAGCCCCCTTTGAGACTTGCAGTAACCCCGTTGCAGAAATTGCAGTTGCCCTATCTATCCATTTCTTTAAAGGACGGACTTCATGTATCATTGGACTCCACGAGCCAATTTTCAGACATGTTTTCTGAATGAATTTCAACAGAATTGTGCAAAATGATTGTCAAGATCAAGGACATTGATCAATCAGAAACGCGTGATGACGTTGGTTGTTCAAAAAGTGAAGTGTTGATTGGTTCCAAGATTAGCATAGCAGTTGACGCTTTTGTGAGTTGATGTGATTATGACAGTTGGAAGTACGAAAGCTGAATGCCTTTGACATGTGGCTGACAGTCCTGAGTCGTACGCACGTGCTTATATAGTTAAGTATAGGAGAGCAGTTATATCTGCAATCAGATCAGTTTTTCCGAAGCTATGTTTAATTCATGAAGCAGTTGGGCGATTTTCTTTTCTTGCCATTCATCACAATGGTTTGCAACCTCCCAAATTATGTGACCGTCCCATCTGTATACGTATTTTTGTACTGCATTTCGAAAGGAATCTTAACTCAATTACAGTATGGCTAGATTTCTATTCATTATGTGGCTAAATTATGGGAACCTGACTGTTAAACAGAGTTAAAAATGGATCACAAAACTGCAACCACAGCTCAAATGAAGATGATTCTTCAATTTCTTCTGGTTGCTTCAGGTTCGAGAAATCATCAATGAAGGTTGCATGAAATATCTTACCTTTTGGCCTAATTTTGTGCAAAGTCTGTGCTCATCTGGAATAAATGAGCATTAATCATTGGACGCGAATCTGTTGACTTCACAGCAAAAGTTAAAGACGCTCTGCTAATCACGAGGCATTGGCTGCTGTTGCTGTCCCATAGTGCATTGTGAAAAGACTTTCAGATTATCTGGAAAGTAAAGCTACACTTGATATAGAGAAGACAATGGGTCGTCCAACATTCTAAGAGGAAAGCAAATGGCCTATTCTTCGTGCCTTTCTGCAAGCCCGATAGGAGAATCGTAAACATTTCCCGGGGGGGGGGGGGGTACTTGACTTAAATTTGTACGGGGGTGTGTCCACAAAAAATTTTTTTTTACCCTGCCTCCAGAATTTTTCGCTCCAAAATGATAACC
>REGL01000701.1:128354-148474 GCA_004194395.1 Aurelia aurita complex sp. Pacific | reverse complement strand
TTAATCGACGTTTTTTGATCGTTTTCAATGTTTCGAAAACGAACATTTTAAGAAACTCGCTTCTAGCTCTAAAAACTGAAAACGGAAAAATTTGCAAATAGTCCCAGAAACTAATCCAGACTTTCTGCTAGAGATTAAGTCATACATCTTCAAAATCGGTCCAGTGTATGATTTATTTTGGCCTGCCAAACGTGCATAGTTTATTTTGGCGCACCCGGTATTCTTGAGAGTAGAGCTTATATCAGGCTCTGCTGGGTATTAGAGTTGGGATTAAAATTAACTTAAGGTAAATGTAAGAGTTTCCAGCGTTACAGATATATAAAGACTGTAGAACTGAAATTGTAACTTAAATTAACTGACGTATTACCAAAGTAATTCAAAGCCAATTGTATTCAGAAACTGGAAGTGAGTATTAATTTGCATACTCTGTCATAACAAATGAGACCTAGCAAAGTAAAAGGCTGTCGCTTCTGGTACCACATTCTTTGAGCTGATTATGCCACAGGGTGTATATGTAGCTTTGGCTTTCAAGTCCGGTGCAAATTAGGTCATTGAAGTTTAAAATTTACAAATAGTTTATTGTAATACCTACGGTATGTGTCTTCGTTGGTGCACCGGTCTACCGTTGTGATATGTCTCCTTTAGTGACTTCTGTACTGCGCAATAGACGATTGCGCTAAAGATGGCGGCGAGGAATTTTTTACCAAGATTCATTGTGTATCAATTAAAATTCTTTAACGATTTTATAGGAGTTCGATTGAAGGACGCAAGAATGCAAGAGTTCGATGTGAAGTATACAGGATCATATAATAGTACTTATGTACGTAAATACTGTATTAGTTACTTAAAAATTGATTTCTCGTATTCGCACAATTACGCAGTACAGAAGTCAATAAAGGAGACATAACACAGCCGTAGAGGCGCAACAAAGAAGACACGAAGGTATTACAATGAACTATTTTGAAATTTCAAACTTATTATTGTTCATTTAATTGCCTGGGCCTCCTGTGAAATGGCGAGCAAGTATTCTTGGAGAAATTAGCGATGTACTACCGGCCATGCCATTCAGCTACCAGCCATCAGCCACCAGCCACCAGCCACCAGCCACCAGCCACCGGCCACCGGCCACTGGCCATGTATTTGCATTTTTCCTCAGAAAGGCTCACATAAAAATTAAGAGACACAAGTATCCTTTCTGAGATTTTGCTTACGTTAAAAATGAAACCTTTCGCGCGTTCGCATTCAAGTGTGGTATGGTTAATTGTGAAAAACCACTTGCCCAAATTTTCGGGGGAGACAAATTTTCGGCTAAGTTCAGAATTCGATTTTCGGCATAAATTTTGCCGAAAGGATTGTCACGCCGAAAATTTTGCAGCAATCTCGAATACTTTGTGCATGAACAATTCAATAAAGATTATTGCAAGAAGAAAATAACAAAAAGGCTCGTTTCAAATCATGGAATCAATCTTCATCACAAATGCTAAGTTTTACTGACGCTTGATCACACTGCAAGAAATTCACACATGTGAAAACAACAAATAGAATAAATAAATGTGCAACGGTCGAAACTCTATCAGATAAATTAGTTAATTTCGTTAATCAAAATCTCTGACTAATCAGTAAAATTAAAGCATTAATTAATTATTTCTTAGGAATTCGTACAAAAATGGATAAGTGTAGCTGGATTGCATTCTTCTTTCGAAAAAGGAAAGACAAATGTGACAATACCCCAAATGACTAAAAGAAATTATACCATCTGAGTCAAAAATGTAGGTGGAGTGTTTGTTGACTATCGCAATCCTAAATTTCATCAACCAGTTCCAACACACTGCATACGGTATTACCCCGCCTCAAAGAAACTCATTTTGTAAAACCAGGCTGTTTGGTTTTCTATAAATATCATATAAACGTTATATGAAACCAAATGTTGGACAATGAACATTGTGTCATCTGGCAGGCTGCAGTTTCTTATAAGACAGTTTCTTAGTGGCGGGGTAATACTGTATAGCTCATTTTATCACCCAATTCAACAAATTGAAACTAAAATATCTTTAGGCCACGAACAGCGTTTTAAAAGGGGACGTAAAAATTGCAACGCGTTTACCAAGATAGTTTTGGTACTAGCAATATCATGGCATTGTAATATCGTCAAGTGAACAAAAATTAGACACCTTTCCGGGTTTGCTTCTCTTACAATTCTGCTTTTCTGTAACATATAGAAAGTGTTACTTCTTCGTTGCAGAGAATTGAATTGGAAATCTTCTCATTTGAGGCCTCTTTTGATAGCCTACTTTTCGCTTGTTTGGCGACATTTAACAATTTCAAAAGCGGGATTGTACTCGTGTTGGTAAGAGTTACATTGCATGGGTACCCGACCTAGCAGAGGAGCTCTGCAAGCTCACCAGAACGGAAAATAAAGTAACCGTAATACCTCCATTCACACTTGCAAGTGAAACCAGCTTAAGCTAAACCAGGTTATCGAATGGGGAATCTAATTGGTCAATCCAACAAATTGGATGCATTTGATTGGTTGAAATTTAACCCAGGATAGATAAAGCTGGTTTAACTGTGTCAGTGCGAATGCAGTATAAGGCCCCGTTTACACGAGATCGGATCCAGATTGGATCGGATCCAGATTGGATCGGATCCATTTGGATCCGATTCACTTTTCGAAGGGGCGTTTACACGGGATCGGATCCAGAATTGTTCGCGTTTACACGAGATTGGATCCAAGGCGGATCCAGAATGCTGTGCACGCGCATTCGACAGTGCTGTATTGCTCGCTATGCCTCTCTTTCGATCCGTACCCGTTTGGATCCGATCCCAACCGTTTACACGAGACCTTTTTGGGATCGGATCCAAGTGGGATCACTTTCGAAAGCGATCCCGTTTTGGTACGGATAGCAGATCCAAATGAGTTCGGATTAGTCGAGTCCCGTATCCGTCATAGTTTGGGTACGGATCCATTTGGATCCGGTCTCGTGTAAATGGGGCCTAAGTCTCTAAAACAATACGCTACAAAACAAGAATCTAAATCACCGTTGATCAATGTCATAAACATTAAGATAAATAAAAATTAACATTCTCAAATGAATAAAACCTAACGATATGTACTGCTAGCTGTATTGGAGAACAATTTTGGAGCTTCACAACTTCTGATCTTCTATGAGTTTGTTACTCCTTATTGACATACTGTAAGAATAGCACTATTTTGTTCATTTTCTCTTCGAATTACCTGAGCTGACAAAATGTTTCATCGTTGCAAGAACATTTGAAGAATTAAACCTTAAACCATCAAAATATATTGCCTTTCCTAAAAAAACCAGTCTTTTTTCTGAATCAATAATAACTGAAACCCAAAACGAACTCAACGCAGTACCAGGCGATCCAAAAAAACTTCACGAGCTCTATCATAACTAGCTGTCTGAAATCAAACGTTTTTGAAAAATGATTTGCATCACAGTTTAAATGAAAGGCTTAGCTCTCTTTTGAGATACTGCATGCTCATTTTAAGCTATTATTACTATCTGAAAACTAGATTCAAAGAGAATTTCGGATTTCCGATTCCTCATTTTGAGTGAAATGATCGCCATCATTTTCCAGTCAACATTTTGTGAAAACTCAACGTAATGATGGATTTGAAGTCGTCTGGGGAAATCTTTCGCATGGCATGCAAAATGATTGACCCTTGGTCCTCATTCAAATTTCATGCTCCAAAGCAAAAAAGAGAAAAGACTGGATTACCATATCTTTGATACAGTTTTCTTTGACGGTAGGCTTAAACTGGCCAAGCAACAACTCAAAAGATAGCCCAGCCTTTCACATCGGCGTAGGGGGAGATAAAATTTGGGGGGGCTGCCCGACAAAAAATCAATTGTTTGAGAATTTTTTGCCCGACTTGAGGCGGATTTCTGCCCGATTATGGCTGATTTTTGCAAATTTTTCTGACGTTGGGGGGGCTGCAGCCCCCAAAACCCCTGTCTTCTACGTCTATGGCCTTTCAGCTACGAGCTGATACCTTGTTGGTGTTCATAGCATCTGCTTTCATGAAACTGTGTGGGATTTAGCACGTGAAGTGTTTTTAGGTCACCCAGTATATAAGGGAGAACTTCCAAATCCAAGTCTCTCTCCATCAGTCTACAACCTGCTACTCAAATATAATTACCAAATCTTGTTCAGTAGAACTGTCTAAAAGTTGTCAAAACTTTACACTTGAAACAAAAAAAAAAATTTAATTTCCTTACTGAAATAAAAACCACCGAAACATGCGCGATATTTTCACGCTGTTTTATCAAAAAATGGTTCTTATATCACTAAAGTCGTTATGTAGATGACTTTAGGTGTTCAATCAACGCGAGAAATATATTTGTAGTAGCAAGAAAGTTGCTCTATAAAGAATTTTACAACTTATCAGAAACGGAAGCTCCATAAATGTTTTAATGTCCAGCATAAAATTTCCTAAATGTTGTAAACAAACTCCATCACTTTTACAAAATGAAGACATCGAATATTTACCTCTGTAATAGATAAGAATATATCCACTCTCAATAGACAAGAATATATCCACAATGTTTGAGCAATCACCTTCCTCTCATCTTTGATTTCCTCGAAATTGCATGAGGCTATGATTAGGCCTGAAGTCGCCATTCACGTTATTTTCCAGAAGTGAACTTGGAAGAGGCACAAACTGATCATCGCCAAGCTTGCTCCATGCAGCCTGTAACGATAAAAATATTTTTTACATATTCAATATAAAACATTTACAATAACGTAATATCTAAGACATTACCTACCAACTACTATACAGCACGACAACGAAATACCAAGGGGGGACAAAGAAAATATAATACAACTAAATATAGTTCCAAGTTCACTTCTTGGATAATTACAAAATGCTATGCATATAAACGATTTTGACGGACAAGTGCTTGAGCCGGTTTCACATTAGACGTCAGGCTAAAACAGGCGATGCTGAGGAGCTATTAGAACCCTCACCAAGAGGACAACAACGACAACAAGCATCCTCGTCACTAACAGGCCAGGGTTCGTTCGATCCAATTGAACAAGAGCAGATTTTGTAATACAATAGCAACAGTTGCGTTTGATTGACACCTCAATTCAAAGCGATAAGCGGCTGCAGACAAAGGAAATTCTCTCAACCAATAATTCAAAACAAACAAAGCCGCAAAAGTTTTCCCAAAACTAGTAGGGCAAACTCTCGCCCTTGTGCAAGCGAAAGATGGTCTTTAAGAGAAGTTATGTGCTTATATCGAAAGAAGACGGGTAAATCTGAAGTTCTGTCGCTTAGATTATGTTTATTTGATTCAGGAGCGGAGCAGAAGGCATTGTAATTCTCGCGTCTTTAGGGCTTAAAATGAAACGATTACAAAACAGCTCCTAAATCAAATAAACATAATCTAAGCGACAGAACTTTAGATTTACCCTTCTTCTTTCGCTATAAGCACATAACTTCCCTTAAAAACCATCTTTCGCTTGCACAAGGCGAGAGTTTGCCCTATTAGTTTCGGGGAAACTTTTGCGGCTTTGTTTGTTTTGAATTACTGGTTGAGAGAATTTCCTTTGTCTGCAGCCGCTAATCGCTTTGAATCGAGGTGTCAATCAAACGCAACTGTTATGTTGCTATTGTATTACAAAATCTGCTCTTGTTATCCAATTGTTGATTGTAAAATCTCAGAAATCTCTGTTATCTTCTGGGATTGAATAAAAACACAAAGGTTCAAAGAGTAAGGCAAATTAGACAAGGACAGCTTTTGCAAAACAATAGCACCAGCTACATTTGACTGACATCTCAATTCAAAACGATTAGCGGCCGCAGACAAAGGAAACTCTTTCAAGCAGTAATTCAAAACAAAAAACGCCGCAAAAATTGCCCTGCAACCAGTAGGGCAAACTCTTGCCTGGTGCACGCGAAAGGTGGTTTTTAAGAGAAATTATGAATTTATAACGAAACAAGAAGGACCAATCTAAGGATATGCCGCGTGCGTTTTGTTTATTGGATTCAGGAGCTGAGTAGTGATCGTTTCATATAAGCCCTAAATATGTGAGAATTGCAATGTCTTCTGCTCGGCTCCTGAATAAAGAAAATCCGCCAGACCAACCATCAGATTTATCCTTCTTCTTTCGTTATAAACTCATGAGAACCACATTTCGCGTGCATACGGTGACAATTTGACCTACTGGTTGCAGGGCAACTTTTGCGGCTTCGTTTGTTTTGACTTACTGGTTGAGAGAATTTCTTTTGTCTGCAATCGATAATCGGTTTGAATTGAGGTGTCACTCAAAAGCAGCAGATCCTATTGTGTTACAAAATCTGTCGTTGTTTGGCAAATTATTATCCCAGGTGAGCCAAAAAGCGTATCCACTGTTAACAAAATTCTAGAGTAAAAGCAATGCAACAAACATGTAAAATTCGTAATCCATCATTTTAATGGGGCTTCAACGTAACTAGGAGATTTCTCTAGTAATTCTAGGTGCATCACTTCCTTCTGAATTAGGAACTGATGAATTCTCAAAATTAAGCTGAACCCTCAGTCAGGAAACAGAGTTCTAATTTTTTAAATCGGAGTTGTAGTTTTTGTTGGTACGATTCTTCAAAGAATGGGTACATTTTCTGACTTATTCGGTAGGTATTAATGAAATCTGCTCATATCAGCATCTCTGTCCAAGATTTTATCAAGTAATCCTATTACAATTGAAGGGCTATGCCCGACACTTTTAGTGTAATTAAATCCTGGCATTTCAGGTCAATTAATAGAGAAATTTGTTTTTATTAACCCTATTACAAGGCAATGTTTTCCCAGGACACTCTTCAAGGTCTACAGTCTTTGATAATTTTGACAAAAAAAGGCAGTAACTTTAGCATCTAGCTTACCAGAATTATTTGGACTTTCTTCTCAAGGAACGGGTATTTAATTCATGTCATCTTATCAAACTCTTGCCGTCAGATTGTTTCAAACTAGCTTACAGTTTTTCAGGACATCCGGTAGCAAGATAATACGCAATTTGCATGCAGATTTGAATTTTGTGGGGTGCAAGAAGTCGCAGAATATCCAGCCTTTTAAAAGTACTATTATGAACATTTAACGATTTTTCACATTTTTCATTAATAGATTAAGACTCCAATCTATTTTAGCTATAAAAGGCGATATAAATCCACTGAGCAACTGCTTTAGCACGTCATAGGTGACATCTCTTAATCAAAAATGACGAAGAAACATCTGTCTGCAATCAAGAGCTGAGTTCGATATCTTTCTATCTTATTCTACCCATAAAACAAGAGAAAAGTGAACAAATATGTTGGCCTCTCGGCTACTAAGCAAAGTCGATTCATTTCAGTCCATCCAGTACTTTAAGGGAAGAAACTTTCGAGGGACGAAACTTTCGTGAGTTCGAAAAAACGCACAATTTTTTAAATTAACTTTCGCGAATGGAGCAAAAAGGGAAATTTTGCGGGAATAAACTTTTGCGAATTTCTGCCAAAAACGCGAAAAAAACGTGAAACTTTTTTCCCGCAAAAGTTTCTTCTCTATCAGAGATGGCGCCAGGGAAGAAATGCTAGGGGGGCAAATACTGTCAGAGTGCCGGCAGTGAGAAATTGTTTATGAACGAGTTCAATTCATGTTCACTGAGATAACAACGCAGCAAAGAAATCTGGAGGTGCAGGTTATGAAAATGCCGACAGTGCGTAGAAATTGTCGAAAATTTGAGTGCCGATGGGGGGGCTCAATGAAATTTTGGGGGGCTCCTGCCCCCTCTAGCCCCCCCCGCTGGCGCCATCCCTGCTTCTCTTAAAGTACTTTAGGTACCTCGAATTTTCAAACACCTGGAGCTTTTTGATATACCTGCGTATTGGGAATGTGACACCTAAAATGGTACACCTATAAATCTATCCTATGTTTTGAAAATTGGTATTTATAAGGGTCTTACTTTCTTCTCGAAAATTGTTGCAAACAACAATATTGTCTTAGCTCATCTCGGCCCCTTTGATAGCCTACATGGAGTAACTCTTTCCCGTTTACACTATGCCGGTATGAAATGATTACGGCAAAAAACTATGCCGTATTGGTTTTTTCTTTGCTCAAACGAAGTCAGCGTTTACATTATGCCGGTAAAAATTAATACGACAGGTTTTAACCATATGCAGAGCGAAGAATAGTCAAGGCGCATGCCCTCATTTCCTCGATATGAATCCGAAATTAAAGGATACCGTATTCGTTGTTTATGTTATGCTGGTTGAACGACGAAGCCGTTTAGCATGCCGCATTCATTTCGTGCCGTATTCAAGTGAAAACTATGCAAGCATACTTGTAAAAGGGAGGCCAATACGGCAAAATTTCACGCCGTATTCATTTCGTACCGGAATAGTGTAAACGGGGTCTTAAGCTTGACAGTCTTTAAAGACCCCTTGAACACCAACAAAGTCACGCATACATGAACTTTTTGGCGTGAATTCTTGAGATTTTGGTATGATTTCTGGGATAGGATTTCAGTAATTAGGTATAAATATGGGTGGGTAATNTCTTTCAAGCAGTAATTCAAAACAAAAAACGCCGCAAAAATTGCCCTGCAACCAGTAGGGCAAACTCTTGCCTGGTGCACGCGAAAGGTGGTTTTTAAGAGAAGTTATGAATTTATAACGAAACAAGAAGGACCAATCTAAGGATATGCCGCGTGCGTTTTGTTTATTGGATTCAGGAGCTGAGTAATGATCGTTTCATATAAGCCCTAAATATGTGAGAATTGCAATGTCTTCTGCTCGGCTCCTGAATAAAGAAAATCCGCCAGACCAACCATCAGATTTATCCTTCTTCTTTCGTTATAAACTCATGAAAACCACATTTCGCGTGCATACGGTGACAATTTGACCTACTGGTTGCAGGGCAACTTTTGCGGCTTCGTTTGTTTTGAATTACTGGTTGAGAGAATTTCTTTTGTCTGCAATCGATAATCGGTTTGAATTGAGGTGTCACTCAAAAGCAGCAGATCCTATTGTGTTACAAAATCTTGGCAAATTATTATCCCAGGTGAGCCAAAAAGCGTATCCACTGTTAACAAAATTCTAGAGTAAAAGCAATGCAACAAACATGTAAAATTCGTAATCCATCATTTTAATGGGGCTTCAACGTAACTAGGAGATTTCTCTAGTAATTCTAGGTGCATCACTTCCTTCTGAATTAGGAACTGATGAATTCTCAAAATTAAGTTGAACCCTCAGTCAAGAGTTCTAATTTTTAAATCGGAGTTGTAGTTGTTGTTGGAACGATTCTTCAAAGAATGGGTACATTTTCTGACTTGTTCGGTAGGTATTAATGAAATCTGCTCATATCAACATCTCTGTCTAAGATTTTATCAAGTAATCCTATTACAATTGAAGGGCTATGCCCGATACGTTTAGTAATCAAATCATGGCATTTTAGGTTAATTAATTTTCCGGACATCCGGTAGCAAGAAAATACGCCTTTTTCATGCAGATTTGAATTTTATGGGGTGCAAAAAATCGCAGAATATCCAGCCTTTTAAAAGTAATATTATGAAAATTTAACGATTTTTCACATTTTTCATTAATAAATTAAGACTGCAATCTATTTTAGCTATAAAAGGCTATATAAATCCATTGAGCAACTGCTTTAACACGTCCTAGGTGACATTTCTTAATCAAAAATGATAAAGAAACATCTGTCTGCAATTAAGAGCTGAGTTCGTGATGTTTCTATCTTATTCTACCCATAAAAAGAGAGAAAACGTGAACAAATACGTTGGCCTCTCGGCTACTAAGCAAAAGTCGATTCATTCCAGTCCATATCCAGTACTTTAAGGGAAGAAACTTTCGTGGGAAGAAACTTTCGCGAGTTCGAAAAGACGCGCAATTTTTGGAATTAACTTTCGCGAATGGAGCAAAAAGGGAAATTTTGCGGGAATAAACTTTCGCGAATTTCTGCCAAAAACGTGAAAAACGTGAAAGTTTCTTCCCTTAAAGTATTTTCGGTACCTCGAATTTTCAAACAACCGAAGCTTTTTTGACATACCTGCGTATTAGGAATGTGACACCTAAAATAGAACACCTATGAATCTGCCTTATGTTTTGAAAATTAGTATTTATAAGGGTCTTATTTTCTTCTTGAAAATTGTTGCAAACAACAATAATGTCTTAGCTCATTTCGGCCCCTTTGAAAAACTACATGGAGTAACTCTTTCCCATTTACACTATGCCGGCATGAAACGATTACGGCATAAAACTATGTCGTACTGGTTTTTTTTTTATCAAACGAAGTCAGCGTTTAAACTATGCCGGTACAAAATGAATACGATGTACAAATGAAAATGAGTACAAAATGGGGTAGTCATCGTCCATCGCTCCCCTTGGCAACGTCCCTGTAGTGTTGTACAGTATTAGGAAGGTATAGTAGAATGTAAGCTTTATTGTAATATTTCATATGTATAAAAAAATACGACAGGTTCTAACCATGCGCAGAGCGAAGAATTGTCAAGGCGCATGCCCTCAATTCCTCGATATGAATCCGACATTAAATGATACCGTATTCGTCGTTTACATTCTGCCAGTTGAGCGACGAAGCCGCTTAGCATGCTGCATTCATTTCGTGCCGTATTCAAGTCAAAACTATGCAGGCATAGTGTAAACGGGAGGCCAATACGGCACAGTTTCATGCCGTATACGTTTCGTATCGGCATAGTGTAAACGGGGTCTTAAGTTTGACAGTCCTTAAAAGCCCCTTGAACATCAACAAAGTCACGAATGCATGAACTTTTTGGCGTGAATTCTTGAGATTTTGGTATGATTTCTGGGATAGGTTTTCAGTAATTAGGTATNTACCGTATTCGTCGTTTACATTCTGCCAGTTGAGCGACGAAGCCGCTTAGCATGCTGCATTCATTTCGTGCCGTATTCAAGTCAAAACTATGCAGGCATCGTGTAAACGGGAGGACATACGGCACAGTTTCATGCCGTATACGTTTCGTATCGGCATAGTGTAAACGGGGTCTTAAGTTTGACAGTCCTTAAAAGCCCCTTGAACATCAACAAAGTCACGAATGCATGAACTTTTTGGCGTGAATTCTTGAGATTTTGGTATGATTTCTGGGATAGGATTTCAGTAATTAGGTATAAATATGGGTGGGTATTAGATTTCGTGGCCGGCACATATCTGCAACTGAAACACATTTTGCAATTTGATGTTGTGTATCAAAGTTAGATATTTTACAAAAAACCCGATTTCACCAATTTTTTGAGAGCCTGAAATATCTTTGGACGCAACTTGGTCATTGATACCGCGGTGTGAAAAGAAAGTCGTAAACTTTTTCGCATCATCAAACTTGAGTAAGTTTTTAAAGAACGGTACCGGGTGCGCCAAAATAAACTATGCACGTTTGGCTGGCCACAGTAAATCGTACACTGGACCGATTTTGAGGAATTACGACTTAATCGTTAGCAGAAGGCCTGAATTAGATACTGGGATTTTTTGCATACATTTTCATTTTCAGTTTTTAGAGCTAGAAGCGAGTTTCCTAAATAATCGACATGAATGGACAAAGAGAGAACTTGTTCTTGGTGATTTGCGATTTAGAAATCGACCAATTGTATTCTGCTGTACGAGAGTTCATACTAAACCCCCAAATCCCCCTGAAAACGTTTTCTCTTTACTCATTCATGTTGAATCTTTTAAGATTTGATCGACGTTTCTTGATCGTTTTCAATTTTCTCGAAAATGAACATTTTAAGAAACTCGCTTCTAGCTCTAAAAACTGAAAACAGAAAAATGTGTAAAAAGTCCTGGAATCTAATTCCGGCTTTCTGCTAAAGATTAAGTTATAAATTTTCAAAATCGGTCCAGTTTACGATTTATTATGGCATGCCAAACGTGCATAGTTTATTTTGGCGCACCCGGTACAACAATTTGGGTCACAAAATATTTCATTACTTACACTACACATCTGCTTCAAAATGGCGACCTCCGGCTCCGTCAAAGGCTCTTCACTTCCAGTAGAACTCGATGATCCTCTTTCAAGTTTCTCTTGAATTTCCAATACTCTCATTGCTTGCGTTACTCGATCTGTGCTGTCCATTTTCATATCTGCCATTTTAGAGCCATCCTGATAAAATGAATAGTATATGAACGTTAAAATCCTCTATTTTGAAGACTTCATCACAAAGGGCTCACCCAATTCGATATCTGCTCAACTGCAATTAAATTAATTTGATTTAATAGTAATTCAATTAAATTCCAATTTAGTTGCAGCCCCTAGATCAATCCAAATTTTCTCAAAGATAAATTCAAACCTTTTTTTTACATATATTCAACTGAAACCAAGGGACTAAGGACGAGATAGTCGTCCAGTTGCAGTTAATTTCTAATGTTTGGTTTGAAAAACGTACCTATGTTCTTCTTGGTGGTTTCTTCTTTCATAAATTTCTTGATCTTTTCAACTTTTCTTTTCTCAAGTTGAAATAAACTGCTTGCTCTGCATACTGTTTCATTAACGCCATTTTTAATTTATGGACAGAGGCGAGGTGGCAGGATCAAACAGTTCATTTCTACTTGAGAAAACATGTGATTTATGTCGTTTAGAAAGCAAAACCAAGAAATTTATGAAAGAAGAAACCACCAAGGAGCACATAGGTAAGTTTTTCCAACCAAACATTAGAAATTAACTGCAACGGGACGACTATCTCGTCCTTAGGCCCTTGCTGAAACCAACCATAATACAATTTCCTGCAGCATTCACAGCAGGAAAAGACACAACGTCATTGAATTCCCACTGGGAATGGTGCAAACAATTATACAAAATACAACTTTCTTTAATCCAAAGTAACTAAAGGAACATAAAGTAACATAAAGGAAATGAATCAAGGAAAATGAATGATCGCTGCAGTGTAAATGTATATGCAGTGAAAACAACGCCCATCATTTGTCTTAGTTTTTAGTTTTCCGTAAAGGGACTGGGACCAATGATGGGCCTATTTTTAACAAACAATAGAGCATAGCCAAAAGAACTTCACAACAAAGTAACGACGAATACAACGTGAGTAAGTAATCTCTTAACAATGTCTTGATATTTGATGCCACCTGTGACTTGTTGTACGGGAGGACCATTTCAGATTATTGGCAGCGATTCATCAGAAGCAGAATAAAAAAAATATAAAGGTGTTGCTTGCAGTCCCCAGGGGAAGCAACGGGGAGGTACCTGCCAAAGAAAGATTTCCTGGATCAAAATTTTTCGAAACTAACACTGCGTTCACAAGAAACACAATGCCGTTTGCAAAATCTACTGTTTTCAAAATCTGCCGGCAAAAAATGTGCCGTGTTTGTGTGAACGGGAGGCCTATCCGTCACATTTTTCACCGTTTTCAAAATGTGTCGGCATCGTGTGAACGCAGTCTAAATACCGGTTTTGGAATAAGTTGGCTGAAGTAATTGTTCCTTTATTTCTTAACGCTGGTAAAGATTTCACGTCTTGTCTCTCCTGGTGGCATGGATCCAAATCTAAAGCCAGTTCCAAACAAATTGACGCCCCGGGATCGGCTAAATGCAGGCCCCGATAATACAGGAGTCCGGTGGGAACCACTGACAAAAACAGTGAGAAGAGAAGTGTTTTGAGTATTATTCTGAGCAGGCTTTGCCAGCTGAAGGCATCGGCGTGAGTGTCGGTCCTTGAAAGGCAGACGAATGATACGCTTAAGAAACCACGCTGGTGACGATTACGGAGGACTGGATTACATTTAACTCATTAGTTGAAGTCAGGCTGATGAATTCACTCGGCACTTTTTGAACAGATCTAGAGCTTAATATTTTGGATTTAAAAAGATGCAAAGACGTGATGTTTAAGCAATGCGTGCACACTTTAACTTACTTACACGTCCCTTTTTTATAAGAAACTGCTTACAAGAAGCTCAACTCTCAGATTGCCAAAAATTTAAGAAACTCCAATACTGGGAACAATATAACGTAAGAAACTATTTCTTTTGATAAAGAGAATCCTTAACATGTTTTACAACATTTTCATTTTTTTTGCTGTATCATAGTACTCAGGAGGTACTTGAGTAATTTCTAAACACTGGAAAGTCTTCAAAAACCCTGTTATGAAATGTTCACGAGGGAACAAGAAGTGAACTTGAAGATTGTTATGGAACCTCTGAAGAAACTCGTAAGAAACTCTGAGTACTCAAATTCGAATGATTTTAAGAAACTTTCAGTATTGGTCCAAATTCTTTAGTTCCTTTAAAAAATACGTGTTCAGGGGAACAAGAGGGAATGCACTGATCTATCAGTGAGGGAATACACTGATCTATCAGTGAGAAAGTGAGGGAATGTGACAAAGCAGTCCACTGGGAAGCACCAAGCGCGCGCAGTCAGTTAAGGTGGCGACGAAAGAAAACATTGCACAGAAGAATTGACACAAAAACACACACGTTCGGTCGGTGAGTACATTATATGTTTCCTATTGTGCATAAATAATGTACCGCTGAAGAGGGCCTAACCACTCAAGAATTTCTTATTGCGCATGTTTCAACCAAGTAATGAAGGTTCAATTGTTCTTCAGTGAAAGTTTAAATGATATAATTGAACACTTTGAACTGACCTAGAAGCCCAGAAAGTAAATCATGCAAGAAACTGACTCGATGTTTTCTAATATTGTTCAACCACAAAGGCTGTTAGTGCCAATTTCTCCAACTAAAATAGTCGAAAGTGAAAGCAAAAGAATGAAAATAGGCCAGCATGAATTCCACTTTTCAGTACCACAACAAAAAACTCCTGGGTCAAGCGGCTCATCCAAGATTTACAAAATATGAATGGATACATTTCTTGTTAAGCCAATGACACAATGTGACATTGCATATTGAAAAGAGCAAACCCGAAGTAAAGACTTTGAGCTGGTTCGGGGAGATCTAGGATCAGTATCCTTCTGAATGGCATACACGTATTTGTTTTTCAAGAAAATAAGGTCCGGGGCTGGTAGGCAGTTTTTCAAAAATGTTTGCCATTTGCTACCAAAAGTCACGAACCGCGGAGCCTATTTTGGATTGAGGGGGCTAGAAAGCAGTTGGAAACTCGGAAGGGGTCTGGGGATAAAGCCTCTAGAAAAAATTCATGTCCACGCCCTCTACTTTGGCTATACACGTATTTTAAAGGACAAGGGCTGGTAGGCAGTTTCTTAAATTTTCGGGCCAGTGTACACTTCAGTTAGTTTTGTGCGAAGGGCTCCCAAATCACTTTGTAGGATCTCAACACAAGTAAATAACACAATTTGCACTCAAAAATAATGTCCAAACAGTTGCTATAACTGTGCTGTGTCAAAATAGTTTTGAGTGCGATGGGAAAATTAGGGCTGCAAATTGCGAAAGTCTCTTAGCTCTTTAAATTCAGGTAGGGTTATTTCTCAACTTTCGAAAATTGATCCTACCGCTTCTTACAAGATGTTTCTTGAAAAAATTACGTGTACTGCCTCAGTTGCCTCTTTCCCGGGGCGCCAACGTCTGTTGTCTTCGCGTCCTTACTGATAAACAAATAGTTTTTCCCTTAACAAATCTAAGGAGAAGAGAAATAAAATTCATGAGCGAGGTGAAACTTGGTTTCAGACTTACCCTTCTTGGTGGTGGACTGAGGAATCCATTTCGTAAGATACCATGTTGTGAATCAGCTATGATGAAAGGTAGAAATTAGTTGAGGTGACTCTCCATGGAAACGTAGAAGAAGGGCTAGGGCTCTCCAAAGAAAGTTAAGCAATATCCTATGAAGAAGCCTCCCTAATTCGTTATTTTTCAAAGGTTTCAAGGTTTGCAATCGTTTATATCAATCGTCAAAAAAATTCCATCTAATTCCAAGAGATTTATGAAAGAAGAAACCACCAAGGAGAATATAGGTAAGTTTTTCAAACCAAACATTAGAAATTAAATGCAATGGGACAACTATAATGTCGTCCTAAGGCCCTTGACTGAGCATACAAAATATCGAAATTTGTTTGCAACAGAAGCAAATTTNAGCTTTTGCACAAAATATAAATGCCAGTTTGTATTTGAGGAGAAGCATAATGAAATGATGGGTTAAATGATCTAAGATGAAGCAAAAAGGGCGTTTCCCACGTTTTCCGAGAGTCTGAAGGGCGTGGTCACGAAAATTTTTCCTGGGGGCTACGCCCCCAGACCCCCATTTCCCTTCAAATGGCCCTCCCCAAAGTGCAATGCTGGATCCGCCCCTGTCTCCATGGAAACGTAGAAGAAGGGCTAGGGCTCTCCAAAGAAAGTTAAGCAATATCCTATGAATAAGCCTCCCTAATTCGTTATTTTTCAAAGGTTTCAAGGTTTGCAATCGTTTATGTCAATCGTCAAAAAAATTCCATCTAATTCCAAGAGATTTATGAAAGAAGAAACCACCAAGGAGAATATAGGTAAGTTTTTCAAACCAAACATTAGAAATTAAATGCAATGGGACAACTATAATGTCGTCCTAAGGCCCTTGACTGAGCATACAAAATATCGAAATTTGTTTGCAACAGAAGCAAATTTATGTGAATTCTTCTTAAACGATGAACATTTTATAACTCAACCGGAAGATGATTGAGAGAATGGGCGTTGCACGTGGAATGTAGCATGTATATAATTACTTGACGCTAATACCGATTCATGGTATGTAAGACCACAATTTATAACTTATGACGTTCTGATCATTCTTGTTGTATTGAACGCTATATATGCGAAAAAAGGGCGTTGCACGTGCAATATATAACATACTTAATTGCTTATACGTTAATACCAATTCATGGTATGTAAAACCATATTTAACAATATGTTACGTTATGAATGTTCTTGAAAGTTTGTTGTGTGAATTTTCTTCAAGCAGTGACTTTGCACTGTAATCAATCATGCGCTGCTTTGTATTGCAATTAATCATGCAATGCTTTCATTATGGCAATGGGTGATTACTGCACTTCAAGTGCACTTGATATCCTTTTCATTAAGTTGATTCAGGGTTTCGCAAAATTGTTGTCATCCAACAGACTATAAGGGCAGTGGAGCTCAGAGACGTAGGAACCGGGGGGGGGGCACTGGGGGCACGTGCCCCCCCAAGATTTTGCAATAAACAAAGAAATGCCCTTTTATTTTTCAGGAAGTGCCCCTTTAGCTCAATGAAAAAAGTGCCCTTGAAGTGTCATGCCCCTCCAAGTTTGAGATGCTTCCTACGTCCCTGGTGGAGCTACATCACCCAAACGTTGGAAAAATTTACAGAAAATCAGCCATATTCGGGCAAAAATTTCGAAACCAATTGGCGTTTTATTGGGCAGCCCCCCCCCCAGTTTTCATCTTCCTGTATGCTTGTGGCCATCGCGTATTTCACGATATTACTTGTTCACATCTAAAAGATTGGGTTGAGCATCGAGGTAACGGGGAAATGCCTGCAAAAGCAACGGAAATATTTCACTCTCATATGCCTGCAAAAGCCACGGAAATATTGCACTCGCAGCTCGCAGTCACAACTCGCCAGCCTCGTTCCCAGGGTCTTTTTCATGTGACAAAAGGCCCTGGGAACGAGGTTGGCTACTCTCAACTGGAATTTCAGACGGCCTGTACATCAAATTTTGTCCAAACGGAAACTATAGATCCAATGCAGTAGTTGAACAGCGCTCGCTGAGTTGAACTGAGAGAACGGTTCAACTAAAGAAAAACATTTTCTCTTTACTCAATGAAAACAGTTATCAAAAACAAGCAAACAACAAGATCTATAAACTGCGTGCCATCCCCATCCAAAGAACATATTATCAGCAAGTTTCCACTATGAATGACACTTACAGTTTTAGCTACCCGGTGTCCCCAAAAATATATACGGATTTGGTTGACTCAAACGCTGTGAATTTAGCTTCAATCAATGTATAATCACTCTAAAAATGTTCCTCGATAGTTAACTTGAACATAGATACCTCGTTTGTTGATATTGGTACTTTGAGAGCAGACATGTTAATCTTGAAAGCTCAAATTTGCCTCTTCCTGCAAACCAGAGTTTTAGCCTTTTTGCCTAAGCAATTTCTTAAGGCACATCGTATAAATCAACGATAACCTTAATAAAATTTGAACAATATTAGATCTTGTGTTATTCTGTTTCCAGAAGTCACCCCCCAGTCACCGATTGAGAATTTTCTTAATTTTTGATTAATTTCAGTTCTTACTTTTCGATGTGCCTCAGGAATTTGCTTAGGCCTAAAGGCCAAAGCTCTGGTTTGCAAGTGGACGCAAATTTGAGCTTTCAAGATTGATATTTTTGCTCTCAAAGAACCAATACCAACAAACGAGGCATCTATGTTCAAGTTAACTATCGAGGAACATTTTGAGAGTGATTTACCATTGATTGAAGCTAAATTCACATCGCTGGAGTCAACCAAATCTGTATACATTTTTTTGGGACACCCTGTATATGAAATAAAGTTGATTAATACAATAGTACAAAATGGAATAAGTAAAACTTTTCTAACAGCTCAACGGCTGCAGTGTGAATCCATAGTTTCCGCTAATGCCAAATTTGATTTTTAGATCGTTTGAAATTTCACAGTGCCCGCAAATGACCTTGGCTGACAACGCCTCTTTAACGTCAGTTCCCTGAAACTGTACTACGTGTAATACATGCTGATCCAATTAAAACTCTGACGTCGTTCTATGTGAATTCTCCAACAATTCTGTGAAAGCACTGTGAATTCATGGTTTATTCTGTCGTATCAATTCATTAGTACGTTTTGATTTGGATACTATTGAATCAATCATCATGCTGGTACGCAATAGCGTTTAATTATTGATCAATGTCGATTCATATTTGCGTTCTTGGTTCCTTAAATAGGATTCTTGGTTCCTTAAATAGGAAATGATTCAGACATTTGAAAATGCTACGAATAGAGCACGGATTTATGCTTGCCCTTGCATCTAAGAGCAGGTTATTACGAATTCAAAGCTTGAAAAAGGCTTGGAGCCATATTTTTCAGGATGCATTGTTTCGTGCTTAACAGCTACAGTTTCATCATACAGGCTCTTTATTTTTGATTCTTTAAAGAGCCATTGTCACCCGGGGTCCTTTGCGGGCACGCCAAAGTATCAGACTGTCTGAAAATCCAATATGGCCTAAGCGGATACCATGGATCCACAATGCTGTAGCTGCACTGATAGACAAGTTTTAAAATCACTTCCTGGTAGATTTCAAGATATCAAGATTTCATTTTCAAAAAATAGCTTAGTACATGTATTAACAAAACAATAACGAACAGACTAGATCATACAATATTGTATAAATGTAAGCAAGGGAACACAGTGAACGACAAACAGAACGACAATTTATCAACAAAAACAAATGATGAGTTAAGTTATATGTTACACTACATTACATAATGTATACATATAAACTGGAATGAAAATGGCAATCCAATGACTGATACAACCTTTAGGTCTGTATATATCGAGCACGAACAATGTTCGAAGATGTATATAAGATGGAGACATGAATTTTATTCGATAGGGCCATTTGACAGTATGCTTCAAATTCACAAATGTTTCTCTCGAAATTCCCAAAATTTGTGTAATCGAATACATTTTGTGTGGGAAATCAATATCGTCTCATATGACTTGGTCTTTGAGTATCTTGTGGGGGAGAGGAGATACGGTTTGTGCGAGGAAACGTATGTGTCCCCCGTACAGTAGGTTAATGCTCATGCGCAGTAGCAATTTGGGTTGGAATTCTGCCGGGCGCATGAGCATTGACCTACTGCACGGGGGGACACACAAGTTCCCTCGGACAAACCGTATCTCGTCTCCCCAACAACATCAGATCATTTTTGTCAATAGCCGAAAACGTTTTATGACTCAGTCCTGTTTTGTTGGGGAGATAAAGTGATGACCCTATTGTTTTGATACATTGTGTTTCAGCTTTGTTGAGAACAAATCGACGTTGGGCTCACGTTGTCATGCGCATTGCTGCTTTTGTTTCTTCCCTCGTTCTCAACGGTCACGCTAATTTTCATATTACATAAGTGAAGTAAATGGTTACTACGCATGCGATCTGGAGCCCTTTTTGGGGGATTCCTTGAGGCTCACAACTTAGCCTGTTCGTATC
>REGL01000701.1:66623-99072 GCA_004194395.1 Aurelia aurita complex sp. Pacific | reverse complement strand
AAATAAAAGATTTGTAATGAGATGGGAGTGAAGATGTTAAGTGGATACGTTTTGAAAAGGGTCGGGAGGGGAAGGGTGCTTCTTGCATTTGATTGACAATTACTGTTTACAAACCAGACTGCTATTCCTGCTGTGCGTGTGGAACATCTTTCACACGCAATTTCACGTATAGCACAGGAAGAAAATATAATAATTGTTCTTAAACAATAACCAGGCACGCATCTACCATATGACGTGCACTTTGCAAACTTATCAGTCTGGTATACAAAGTGGCCACCTTTGCTAACAAGTTTTCCAACTAAAGTTGAGGGTGTGTGGTTCTCCTTCAACATTAGGTATGTCCCTGTAAACACCTCAATAGTCAATGCTTTCTTGAAATGTTAATACAAGGTTAGAGCTGGACTTAAATCCCTTGAATATTGCATACTGTATCAGCATATGAACAAAATTCGAGAGCTTTAAGTGAAATGACCACAGAACATTTATTCCATATACCATTTACTGATGCTTTTTAAAAAAGATCCATTCTGGTTATAGGAATATGTCTGATATAGTGTCAGCAGGGGAAGAAAAGGGGCAGTCCAATACTGAGGGTAACAAAGAGCACGAGGAGCAAGATGAAGCACAGATAATAAGTGAGCCAGATAAAGAAAATTCAATTGAAGATGTGTGTGACAATATGCTTGAGAAAGTGGTTGATTATATGAATGGGGAACTAACAGGTATGGTATTCTATGTACCTATTATTCAAATTGCAGGTTTAAATGCAATAGAAATTTGGGACAAGACGCAGAAGCATCATATCAGATGCAGCTACCATTATCTTGCTCATTAGAAAAAGCAATAAACACAGGTGGTCCTTAAAAAATGTTCAGCATATTTCTTTCAAATAGAACAGTTAAAACAGGAAAAGATTGTTTCTGAAATTTTTTCTTCCAACTTACTTAGCATGGAGACATCTTTTAGCAAAATTCTTTAATTGGCAAAATTCATGATACCTGGCAGGGTTTTGATACCCGGTAGAGGCCCACGACCTGAGTGTCATGAAAAGGGGATGGTGGACTCGATTAGCGCTTGCTACCTCTGTGATCCCAGTGCTTGGTGCTAAAAGCTGCACCTTCACCTCCATAATCTTTGGTTAAAATTTGGATGAATCCATCTAAAGCCCATTTCAAGTTAAAAATTTGATCAATAAGCTGTAGAAGAGGCCATATTATTTCTGATTTTTCAAAAATTGTGCGCAACTTTTTTGTTGTCTAAAGTTTTATGCTCTAATTTTTTTCTCTGAAGGATTTGGATGGTAATGTAGAGAAGAAATTTGTTATCAGCACCAAGCCATGGGTGTCTGATTTGGCAGTGATGAAAAATACAGAATTTACTCTCTGTGGTTATTGCTGTCAATGTTTTCTCCTTTCGTTTCTTTCAGCAACATGCAGTGACTATAAACTGCTTGAAAAATTGAACAGAATGACACTAACAAAATATGCAGACATGTCTACCAAAACAATGGAACTAACTGACAATTTAGATGCCATCAATGAAAAATGTAAGTGCATTCAATTTTTGATCTTAATCTAATTTTGCTATTTTAAGTTGTGAAACAAAAATATTTCTTTAAGATATACAGTACACATAATCCTGAAATACCAACTTTTGTTGAGACATACAGTACAGTACCTGACTCAATAAATCAAATCAGAATCATTTGTTTTGGTATAAACATGTGACTAGTTAGAAATGAAAATACAGTAGTTACTGTGGAAATCTTTAGGTCTTTAGGTTATCTTGTGAGATTATTTAAAGATATCCTCTGAAGGGCAATCGTAGAAAAATTTGTAGCAATAAAGTAAAGGTATTCTGATCTCCAAATCTGTTACTTTTTCGTCATGAATACGCTTTCCAAAATTTCCAACATTTGAACGAAGCTGGAGAAATCCTCTGATTCCATTGGCCAAAAACATAAGCGTACGGGAAGAAAAAATCTAGGGGGGCGGCCCGACACAAAGTCCATTGTTTACTAACATTTTTGCCCAACTGAGGGTAGATTTTTGCCCGATTGGGGCTGATTTTCAATGATTTTTCCAACATTGGGGGGGCTGCCGCCCCCCCAGCCCCCCCGCCCCGTACGCTTATGGCCAAAAAGCTTGGCAAACAAAATTGTTTGACGAAAATGAAACCACTCTTACTTGTTGTTCGGCAAATTCTTTTTTTCGATACGGGGTCAGAAGTGTTCTATTTGCATGTGTCATGCATTGCAAATTTTCGTAACGATCGTCCAGAAAATTGTCCAGTGGAGATTGGCCTGGTTCGGAAGTGTGGTAACTACCTTCACTTTTGACAAACCTTTTGATTGCTTGAAAGTTCCCATCATCTGGAAACAGCATGAATCAATTTAAGAAAGACAAGAGCAACAACTTTAAGAAGAACAAACTTGACAAAAAGCACCACATGTTGTTTGAAATGATATTTTCGGTGCATGCAATATGCTTGATTAGCACTGGTTTTAAGTAGCACCCCTTGATCATAACCATGCAAAACCGTCGTGAGCCAATGAAAGATGAATAATGATTTTCAAAGTTTACTTGTTTAAGGGCCTGTTTATATGAGGAAAAACACCTCACCTGCCACACCCAGGTCTGGCAGGCGAGGTAAGTTTCAGCCACTGTTTATATGAGATTTTTACCTCGCCTGTCAACCTCGGGGCTGAGAGGCGAGGTGGAGTAAAGTCTCTCATCCGTGAAATCAGACTGAATTAACCAATAGAAATCAACGAAGAAAGCCAAAACACCTCACCATACCCGTAGTGTTTCGTTTATATGGAAAAATTTCACCTCGCCCAAGGTGAGATTCCATGTCTGGTGAGATCGGATCTCACTATACTGGTCGTGTCGCGTTTGTCATATAAACGCGAAGTGAAAAAACAATGGGACTCTATAGAAAGGAGGAATCTTGCCTGTCAGCCCTGGGTCTAGCAGGTGAGGTGTTTCCCCCATATAAACAGGCCCTAAGAGTCCAATCTTCTGCAAAACGTAATTTATTCTTTGTCTTCAGATAGAGCATTACAACCATTTCTGGAACAGATTGATCATCTTGAGGATGGGGTACAAAAGTTAGAAGCAGCTGCATATAAATTGGATGCGTATTCCAAACAACTCGGTAAGATTATTATAGATTTTTAACTTATTTGTCCTGTAATATACCGGGTGTCCCAAAATGATGTATTATCATTTGATAGCTTATATGTCCATAACCAATGAACCAACTTTCAACAACTTTATTTTATCCGATTGTTGACAGGCTAAATCGTATTCGAGGATGTTGGTTGTGGTTTTACGGAGATGTTTTCATGTCGAAAAGATGATCGATAAACCTGCTCAAATTCAAGCTTTTATAGATGGCATGGGAAAGAAACGGCCTAGTTTTCCAGTCAACATTTTTAGATGTGATTCAAAAGGCTGAAATGTCGTCTTTAGAGAATACTGGATTCAGAGAATGCGAATACCAGTCCAGCCTTTTGTATCACATCCAAATGTTGACTGGAAAAATAGGCCGTTTCTTTCTCATGCCATCTAAGGCTCTAACGATCTTCATTTCGACATGAAAGCATCAGCGTAAAACCATAACCAACATCTTAAAATACAATTTAACCTTTAGGCAATCAAATAAAACAAAGTTTTTGAAAATCGGTTCATTGGTTATGGACATGTAAGCAATCAAACGATAATACATCACTTTGGGACACCCGGTATATTGACATATTAATAGTTTTATTTGATCGGATTGTAATTTATATATTTTGTAAATAACAGGCATTAATTAGCTCTAAGTTAGCTATTCATTTTATCAGCCTTCTTTAAATGGACATGTGATGATGATGATGATACGTACCATAAGCAACTTGAATGAAATTGCTGTGGGTCCCGGGAGGGGAGGGGTAACTTAAGTTCTCCATGGTACGGGGTTGTGCCATTTTCTAGGGTACCTTTTTTATAGAACCCGGTCTAATGGGTATGGTTTTAACGATTTTTTATATTTTACGGATTTATGGGTATGATTTTTGTAAAACTTCATTTATGGGTGAACTTTTGCTGCTTTCCTGGATTTATGGGTACATGCTTTTCAGAAATTTTCCGGATTTATGGGTCTACTTTTCAGAATTTTTTTCGGATTTAATCGCACAAATTATAACCTCTTCTTTTTTCTAGAGACGAGGTTCAAAAAGTTGGAGAAGAAGTAGCTGTAAGAAATGTTAACTCCTCTCAACAAAGACAGATAATATTACAATAGGGTTGGTTACTTTTTATTGACACCAAGATACAAAGCGAGTGCAAACGAAGGGAATCCATGCCCGGTTCGTCAAGTCATAAACAGAAACAAAGCAGACCGCAAAAATTGCCCTGAAACCCAGGTAGCTAGCTCGCTCGTTGTGCATTCCAGAAATGGTTTTTAAGGGCAAACATGAGCACATATCGACAGAAGAAAGATATATCCAAACTTCTGCCTCGAGCATTCTTTTTTCGGTACAGAAGTTGACCAATAAATGTTATTGCACCTAAAAAGTACAAGAATTGAATCGCCTCCGAATTGGCTTCTGCACCAAATAGATAAAATGCCCGATCCAGATCCTTTTTCTCTCGATATCTGCTCATGTTTGCTCTTAAAAACCATTTCTGGAATGCACAACAAGTGAAGTAGCTACCTGGGTTTCTGGGCAACTTTTGTAGTTTGCTTTGTTTTTTTGATGATGTGACCCAGCGGGCATGGAACTGCCTTTGTCTGCAATCACAAATCACTTTGTATCTAGGTGTCAATAAAAAGTAGCAAATCCTATTGTAACATTATCTGTCCTTCGTACTCCTTTCAACTACCTAAGTTAAATTTTTACCCCTTTAGAAAATTAAATGGTTGAAATTTAATTTTGAAATAATTAATTGTAATTTGAAATTCAACGATTTATTGCTCATGCACACAAGTTATGGACATTTAACATATGAACTTTCTAAAAACTCCAACCAATGTCTTCATACATTATTTGTGAAAAACTAGTGCTTAAAGGGAATAACCTGAGTTGAAAGATGAGATCTCATAGATTTATAAATAGCCTATTGTATTTGATAATCCAGCTCGTGGCGAATGAAAGCAATGCAAAAGAAAAGAATAGTGGGATTAGGAGTTTCTTTGTGCTATTTATAGACAAGCGCTATATATTTCAGGTCATTCACTTTAATGTTTTTCTGGATGGCGATCATTTCTGATTGAATTGCGTCTTTTTGATGACCTTCTTGTCAAAATATTTCTTTGGTCATAAATGTTTCTGTGATATTTGCCTTAAGCCGAAATGTCCTCTTAAAATAACGAAGAAGTGATCGAAAACATTGAATATGTTTACATCTATCCTTTGAATACCTAAATAGAGGGACATTGAAATTACCTTGGTCACTTCTATTCTCCAATGATAAGAGGGCATCATGAAATCTTAATTTCACCAGGGAACATCGATAGGGGCATTGAAAATGCTGTAAGTTGTTTAATTCAACATAAACAGTTGTAGCAAAATTGAATATTAGAATAAAAAAGCCTTCGAAATTTCTCTTTGAATTTGTTTCTTAGAAACTCTGATTTGTTGAAAGCATTAAGACCTGGAATTATCTTCTCGTTTTTGTCGAGGTCAGGCTAGCCTCGTCGTAAATGCAACACAATAGAAAACTTCAGCTAACCCTTCTGATCCAAAGAAATAAAATGTCCAAGGTCGATATATCCTCCTTTTTTCGATATATCCTCAAGTTTGCTCTTGAAAAGAATGTCCGTAATGTACAACACGAGCGCAATAGATACCTGGGTTTCAGAGAAACTTTTGACTGGAAGAGAGAATTTCTTTTGTCTGCAATCGCTAATAACTTTGAATTCAGGTGCCAACAAAAGCAACTCATATTATTGTCTTACAAAATATGCCCTTGCTATAAAAAGGAGTTTGAAAAATGAGGTTTCCTCGAAAGGACGATCACACGATCTGAAATGGGTGTGGACCTAAAGAGTTACCAGGTCATTATTTTGGAAATTAGGTTTCAGGTACACGGAAGAGATTTGGGCCAGGGCTTTGAGTTGAGATGTGGTGTAAAAAACAAGGTCAGCTGAATTTGTCTATTACATTTAACAGTTTCCAAATTGCGTTGCTTCCTTACTTTTGCCAAACCAAAACATCAAATGGATGCTCACATGACACGTATGATTCTTTGCAATTTTTCTTTAAGAGTGATGCCTGATATTCAAAACTACAGTAGCATTGTTGCAGTTACTTTGCAAATTGAAGCCAAATGGTCTGGTACTGAAATATTTTGTACACTTTCATAGTTCAACACATTTTCGATGCAACAAGTGTCAGGACTGTGTGCTTCATGTTTGTATTGCTGGTCTGGTTTGGCCGAGGCGATTTCCTTTCATTATTTATAACTTTAAACATGAAAACAGGGAGGCAAGCTCACAGAATGTAACAAGACACGTGCACGTCAGAAAGTAAGAAATAAACTACTCTGCCTATTGTGCTATTTATTAATAATATCTTATATATCTAATATCTTAATAATGTCTCGCTGTTACTTACAACAACATGATAACTTCATACCTAACTCTTATACATCCGTAATGTGTTTCACACGTAAACAATTTAAAGAGAATGTAAGCATATATAAGCCTTGATAAAAACAGGCGTGCAAATGCAATTGGCTGTGACGTGACATCTGGCGAACCATATTTGGGTAACTGAACTGGTGTACGTCAATAGGAAATGCTGACGTGTGATAGGCTAGAATTTGACCGCAAGTGGCTTGAGCCACTTTTATATGCTTACATTCCCTTTCAGGCGTATACACTTAATACTGGTGATAGAATATATAAACCGTGAAAGCTCTATTAAGCCCCCGGGGGATTATTTGATTTAGGACACTTTTTAGTCCTTTTTGCACCACATTTTGCGGTTTAAACATACAATTTTACGAGTTATATACAGTACATGAATTCGACAAATGTTGTATCTCAAAACACATCAAAATTAACATGCTAAATTATTTAGCTCAGTAAATGGAGAATGTTTGGTAACCTCTGGAACTTGATGTAAGTGGTGGGGCTTAATAGAAGGGGGGGGGGGGCTTAATAGAGATTTTACGGTACTTGTGCATACATCGATAATTAGATTTCGTTTAATATTTTGGTTATGCTAGAGGGTATTTCAGAAAAAACGCAATCCAACTAGAATTCAAGATGAGAGAAAAATGATAAAATCTAACTAGATGCAATGTACACCATCGGAAATTACAATCTATATCAATGATATCCAGTCTGGGTACAGTAATGGAATCATTCAACATTTTATCAACGTTTGAGTAAGCGTTGTCTATTTTAGACGCAGTAATGTGATTGGACATTTACACTGGCAAAATCTGATTCCATCAAATTCAATAAATGTACCTCATGGGAGTAAATTTGTATGTTTGCTTGCAAAGAATTTCACCTCAAGTTCGTCTGGGCCGGAAATGTTTACCCACAAATCTTTTTCGTGATTTTCACGATAAAAAATGTCTGGATTTTGCTCTCTTACAGCATGCTGCATTTGAAATTGGCCATACTTACTAAAACATCAATTAAATGATAAATGATTGCATCATTTTATCCAAACTGCATCTCATTTGAAAAAAGATGGATTGTACTTTCGGACAGTATGCATTACATCCTTTCAGATCTTATCATTGTTGGAAATTTTCAATTGTAGCTGGGTTGCGTTTTTTCTGAAACACTCTGTATGAATACTCGATAACAAGAGCAGATTTTGTAATACAATAGCAACAGTTGCGTTTGATTGACACCTCAATTCAAAGCGATTAGCGGATGCAGACAAAGGAAATTCTCTCAACCAGTCCCCAAAACTGGTAGGGCAAACTCTCGCCTTGTGCAAGCGAAAGATGGTTTTTAAGGGAAGTTATGTGCTTATAGCGAAAGAAGAAGGGTAAATCTAAAGCTCTGTCGCTTAGATTATGTTTATTTGATTTAGGAGCTGTTTTGTAATCGTTTCATTTTGAGCCCTAAAGACGCGAGAATTGCAATGCCTTCTGCCCCGCGCCTGAATCAAATAAATATAATCTAAGCGACAGAACTTTAGATTTGCCCTTCTTCTTTCGCTATAAGCACATAACTTCCCTTAAAAACCATATTTCGCTTGCACAAGGCGAGAGTTTGCCCTACCAGTTTTGGGGAAACTATTGCGGCTTTGTTTGTTTTGAATTACTGGTTGAGAGAATTTCCTTTGTCTGCAGCCGCTAATCGCTTTGAATTGAGGTGTCAATCAAACGCAACTTTTGCTATTGTATTACAAAATCTGCTCTTGTTATACTCGATACTTTAAATTACAAATAAAAAGAAAGTAGAAAATCTAAATAATGTTAACGAATCTATGTAAGTCGCACTATAATCTCCCTGCACTATTTTGACTTGATGGAGGGGGGGATCTCTGTTGGGGGTCTTGTAAGACCCTTTTCCTTTGATATCCTTAATGATGTTGCACTCCTTCCTCTGTGGGGGTTTTGTAAGACACTCCTATTAGCTAGCAATTGACAACTATGGATGGTCTACGCGCAAGATACAGTAAAAACCCGCACATAAGAACCTAAGATTTTGAACTCAGCCTGTTTAGGTTCTTATACAAATGAGGCACATCCAGTAATCAGGGTGTAGGTTCTTCACAAAGGAAATATGTGAATCTAAATCGTAGCCAAACTTATTTACACACTTGGTCCTATCCATTTCAACCCAAGCTTACCCAGTTTACCCCTGCAGGCCCTGCCTATTACAGTTCTGTAAGTAATGTTTTCGAGTTCACAAAAGAGGTTGATTGGCAAACAGATTGCATTTATTTCCTAATGAATGAATGAAACCCTTTATTAAGAACCTAGCTATGATATCAGGCTGAAATAGTTCTTATCCATTGGGTATAAAATATATGATTTCAGGCTGTAGGTTCTTAATAAATGAAGGTTCTTATGTGCGGGTTTTTACTGTATTGGATAACTAATTTAACGAGAGGCAAATCCATTAGATTTTCCAACTTGCCTTTCGTTAAATTGGTACCCCATGTCTTGCGCAAAGACCATCCATCGACCATCCTGGTGTGCTCTTAACCATAAAAGAACCTTAGCGATCTAAGGCCTTCCCTTGCAAGGCATCGCTTGTTGAGCTTTGTACAATCAGGGTATCCCTTAATGCTAAGTTTTCCAGATATCAAAAGGTTTTATTTGTTGCCCATATGCCAGTAACTCGGAAATGCCAATGAAGCTTGATTTCCGTTAGATGCAAAACGTCGTGCTACCTACATTCTGAAATGGTTTGATTGGCTAACTCAAAAGTGACGTTAAAGCGAGATAACTCTCTTTGGAAACTTTTATGGTTCGATATAAAACTTTAGTCAACCATACTTAAATAAGTAGCTCGGAAATGCCAATGAAGCTTGATTTCCATTAGATGCAAAACGTCGTGCTGCCTACATTCTGAAATGGTTTGATTGGCTAACTCAAAAGTGACGTTAAAGCGAGATAACTCTCTTTGGAAACTTTTATGGTTCGATATAAAACTTTAGNTGTTGCCCATATGCCAGTAACTCGGAAATGCCAATTAAGCTTGATTTCCGTTAGATGCAAAACGTCGTGCTGCCTACATTCTGAAATGGTTTGATTGGCTAACTCAAAAGTGACGTTAAAGCGAGATAACTCTCTTTGGAAACTTTTATGGTTCGATATAAAACTTTAGTCAACCATACTTAAATAAGTAGCTCGGAAATGCCAATGAAGCTTGATTTCCATTAGATGCAAAACGTCGTGCTGCCTACATTCTGAAATGGTTTGATTGGCTAACTCAAAAGTGACATTAAAGCGAGATAACTCTCTTTGGAAACTTTTATGGTTCGATATTAAACTTTAGTCAACCATACTTAAATATAAGATCAATTTCCAGGCAGCACAACATGTGAAATTTAGCCTAGCGTTTATTTGATGAAAGTTTAGATAATGTTTTCATGGTGATAAGATTTCAAGAGAAATAAATGAAACGACCATGTGATATATGCAGAGGACACTATATAATGCGACTTCAAGCTACACAATAAAAGCTTCTGCTTAAACAACTACAGTCCTACTAAAAGATTATTTCTACAATCATCACTGGGGTTCAGGAGTGTCAGTAAAGACTATAGTTTTGGTTTCTTTGGTTCCCTGTGATCCGGATTATGAAAACAACAGCTGTGTAATTTGATACAAATTACGTCATCGTTGCAGTCGACCTGCTATTGTTACAGTAGAATTTAGTTACCGTTACAATGAACAAGCACAGATTTGTTAAAACAATAGCACGGATTGGTTTTGATTGACACCGCAATTCAAAGCGATTAGCGATCGCAGACGAAGGAAATTCTCTCAACCAGAAATTCAAAACAAACAATGCCGCAAATGTTTCTCTGAAACCCAAGTAGCTAGTGCTCTCGTTGTGCAATCCAGAAATTGTTTTTAAGAGCAAACATGAGTGTTTATCGAAAGAAGAAGGATATATCTAAACGTCTACCTCGGGCATTTTATTTCTTTTGTTCAGAAGCTGAGCAGTAAGTGTTTTAATTGCATCCAAAAATAAGAGAATTGAATCGCCTCCCAATTGGCTTTTGAATCAAATAAATTAAATGCCGGTGCCAGATGTGTAGATACATCCTTCTTCTCTCGATCTATGCTCGTGTTTGCTCTTAAAAACCATTTCTGGAATGCACAACAAGCGAGCTAGCTACCTGGGTTTCAGAGAAATTTTTACGGCTTTTTTTGTTTTGAATTACTTAGGTGAGAGAATTTCCTTTGTCTGCGATCGCTAATCGCTTTGAATTGCGGTGTCAATCAAAACCAACTCGTGCTATTGTCTTACCAAATCTGTCCTTGTTGTTACGATGCGCAGGATTTTAAAAAACCGCGAGCTCAAACCGCAGGCAATGAGATAACAGCTCTCACATGAAAACAGTTTTTCTACTGTAACAATAGCAAGCCGATCGCAACGATGATGTGATCTGTATCAAATTACGCAGCTGTCCTTTTCTCCTTTTCATAATCCGGATCACAGGGAGCCAAAGGAACCAAAACTACTGTCTTTACTGAGACTCCTGGACCCCCTGTGCAATCATTAGGGTCTCCTTTATACCTTTCTATCGTCAAGAATGATCTCACAGCTATATTTTAGTCCATCTATGATAATTCCACATCCATTGTCTCCTAGCTGGTTGTCTTTGAAATGAATGCAATAGGATTGTTAGTTGGTCAGCTGAAAAATTATGCTATAACTATGAGCTTCTTCTTTCTTCAAACTCTCTCGTCCTTGTTTAAACTCTTACGTCCTTCTTTCGAGATGCACACTTCAAAGCGCTGTTGTAAGTTTTGGATCCCGCTCGATTTTTTTGAAACTTTCTAATTCAATATCCTCGCTGTTGATTCCAGGCCCGACGAAAGAGTAGGAATCATTTGTACCTCGAAGTTGTACGAAGATGCTCTCATTCCGGAAACTCGTGCCAGTGAATTCTTGGTGCAGAGCAGACAAGGAATTAGTGTATCGGCGAGCTCTTTCTTCTTGAGGCAAACTCTCGTCATTAGAGGACACCTCTCTTTCCTTCCTAGACTCCTTTTTAGAAGAGTCCTTAATGAATGCTCCGCTCAACTTTCGCAGCTTTGTTGACATGAAGCTTGAAGATGTGTTGCTTTTTTGTGAGCGTTGCGAAGACGAAGACAACTCTCCTGCATCGCCACACAAACATTTTCGCCACTCATTTTGCACCTTTGGGTTCAGCAGACAGTAGAATATGAAAATAAACACGCCTTGTAGTGAGTTGAACACTGTGAAGGCAATTTGGAAGGGAATCTTCGCATCGCCAATGGCAAAAATACCGAAAACCCAAGTTAGGCCCATGATTGAAATGCATGCCACAACCATTCTGATCTTTCTTTTCAGGCTCATCTGTTTACTCTTCGTTTTCTGCGAGCTTGCGTATATCCCGCGGAATGCTAGTATCATTAGGACGAAATTGATGATGAGGACAATGCCAATTGGTGCCAAATATGCAGCATAGAATGGTATACCGTTTATCATGCATCTAGAAAAAAATGACAGAATTGCTCATTATGGAGTGCTATTGTTCTTCAAGCTCGGAAACAAACAACTTTACCGAGTATGCCAAGTCAAGTTCATTTGTTACAGAAAAAGGAAACTGTTGCGTCCATACACTGTCGTAGTGTCGCTCTTTGCGACAGAACTGATACCCCGCAACTACACTGAAGCGACAACAACAACATAAATTGAGAGAGATTAGATGAGAGAAAATTGAGCGCCTTTGTAGAGTAAGGCTAAGTAGACTTTTTCTTTTTTTCAGTAATTTATTTTGAGTGGATTGGAAAAGTCCTAGCTATTTAAAGCTAATTTAAGCCCACTATGCATGCCGTATTCAGGCATGCGACCCCTTGTTTAACGTCCCTTCGTAAGGACGGTGAGATGATTTGCAAGGTCAGGCCTCCGAGATTTGAACGAAAAGGTTTTTAGTGTATATCATAAACTCCAATGACAACTTACATTTGTTGCTTCTTATTGTTGAGTAATCGGACATAATGGTTTGTTGTTGAGTAGACGGGAGTTGAGATGTTTGCATCATTTTGGTTAGCATAATCCTTTATGTCTGTGAATCCCACTCCAACTACTATTGCAACTGCGACCAGTGGAACTCCTATGAAAAATGAAAGAATAAATTGCCACTGCTATAATCTTAGAAGCAACAATGATTCAGTCAGGAGTCCAGAAAGGGTCACAGGCTCCACGGCTGAGGGCCGCGGCCAGCCGGCCGGAGGCAGGTTTTTCTTGCGAAAGGGTCTATTTCAAGAACCAGCATGCCTTGCACACTTGCTATCTCTTTGTTAGCCTTTGTTGTCAGCATTTTCTAGACTTATTATAATTCGTCCCAATTTTCGCTCGCAATAAAATTACGAAAACTATATTTTTAACTTATCTATTGTACCTATTTATTTATTGAATAGACCTTTTAGCTGTTCTACCAAAGAGCCTGGATCGAGCGTTAATTTTTATACACGAGGTTCGATAGAGTGGCGTTAGAGCTTCTATCAATATTGTGCATATTCGAAAATTCTACAAAATGCACTTTGTAGAATTTTCGAATTTGCACAATAGTGATAGAAGCTCTTAACACCATTCTATCGAGCCTCGCGTATAAAAATAACGCTCGATCCAGGCTCTTTTGTAGAATAGCTAAAAGGTCTATTGCTCGCTCGAAAAGGTTCTGATCAAAAATATAAAAAACGAGTGAATTTTACGATGAACTGTAATCAATCTAGCCATTTTCATGAGCCATGAAAATGGCAACAACAAAAACCAACAACGAGATGCACGTTCAAGGCATTCTGGTTGAAACAGACCCTTTAATTCCATATTCGAGGAAGGTTTAGTCATTTTTAGGCGTAAATAAGGAGAAAATTAGATTATTCTGGCAGCAGCTCCCGGCAGGGGGGGGGGGGTAACTACCATATATACCATAGTACGGGATGTGCCATTTTTGGGGTACCTTTTTTCAGGCTGAAAATAGATTTTAGGATGTCATTTTTGGTAAGATCACAAATAGACATAGACTTTGGGGTGTAATTTTAGAAGAATAACTCTTCAGGGAAATGTGATCTACTTTCAGATACTTGGTCAGAATTTTAAATTTTTATCACAATTTTAGGGTCTCTATTTTGAATGGCCCGTAAATTTTGAGGTATGGTTTTTGAAAATTTTTTGATAAATGCATCTCATGGGAATAAAATTGTCTTTTTCCTTCTGTAAGGCATCACCTCAACTGCTTTTAGGCCTGAAATATTTTGACAAAATCTGTTTCGTAATTTTTTATGGTAAAAATGTGTTGATTTTGTTCCTACAGCATGCTGCATTTGAAATTCGCCATGCGTACTAAAATTGCCATTAAATGATGAATAATTCAATTAATCCAAACTGCATACCATTAGAAAGAAGAAAGATTTTACTTTCAGACGGTGTACATTATATATTCTCGAATTTCATCATTTTGTTCAGATTTTCAATAATACTTGGGTTGCAGTTTTTCTGAAACGCCATGTATTAGAACAGTAGCTTACCGAATGCAATCATTGCCATTTTCTTCAACAAATTCTTTGCATGTATACCCATGACTTTAACACAACTAAGATAAAGGTAGTAGGAATGCATTGCCATCCAAAAGAACGAACAGAGCACAAAATAATGCGTAGTCACTGAAGATACAAGGCAGATAATTGGTGAATTTTGTATTCTTTTGCCAATATTCTCTGTAAATCTCTCTGAATACTGTGTGCTAACAAGGAATGCTACCAACGCCAAGATCAATGAAATACATATCAACATTAGGATCTTTTGCGGGTCCTTTTTCCTCAGATTCCTGCAAAGAGAAAGATAGTTTATGAATTACCCTTTGGTATCATATGAAGACTTCTACTTTAAATCTTAGCTAGTGATGTTGCAGCTCATTCAAACTTAAAATGACTCTCAAAGTGTTTCTTTGTTAATAAGCAGGAGGCGATAAAGATGGAGAAATATTCATTTTTGACACTCAAAAGACGACGTGCAATGGTAAATAGGCTTGCTGTGACCAGGCTTCATCATTTGCAGGCAAGGGTAAGAAGATTGCCTGGGCCGCATGGCAAGCGTTTGATGCAGTGACAAATGCTTTCGAGAAGGTCACCAGTGCCCGTAACCTGGATACGTTACAGCAAGTTAAAAAATGCTTTCGAGAAAGTCACCAGTGCCCGTAACCTCGATACGTTACAGCAAGTTTAAAATGCTTTCGAGAAAGTCACCAGTGCCCGTAACCTCGATACGTTACAACAAGTTTAAAATGCTTTCGAGAAAGTCACCAGTGCCCGTAACCTCGATACGTTACAGCAAGTTTAAAATGCTTTCGAGAAAGTCACCAGTGCCCGTAACCTCGATACGTTACAGCAAGTTTAAAATGCTTTCGAGAAAGTCACCAGTGCCCATAACCTGGATATATTAGTAATATTATTACAGCAAGTTATGCCAGTGGTTCAGCGTTTTGTTATAATTATGTACGATTGTTCCTGCTCATGCAATGATGTTAATGAGTGCCGGAAAGAGCTTTTCGCCAAGGAAGGTGGACCGATCGATGCACTACCTCCGACGTGCTGTGTAACTTTGTAACTTACAGTAACTTACTTACAAATAATTTACAAATAACTTACAAAAACTTAAACGTCGAAAAATTTATTTTGAGCCATATTTGTAAAGCAATATCGTAAAGCTTGCCTCAGAGCTACATTTTCCCGATTTTATATTATCCTTAAAGTCTCCAATGATTGTGTATGTGTTTGTTTCTGTCATTTATAATCAAACCAATCACATTATTGTAATAAAATTTTACACACTGATATACTTACTTGAAAACAACAAATGTGACGAGGGTAATGAAAAGTGCAGCCAAAGACAATCCACAACCAATGTATGTAAAATACTGCAAAACGTCCCGTATGATAACAGTCGGTTGGGTCGGTGATGGTTTTTGTTCAACATCAAGCAAAATGGCAAAGTTAGTCAAATGATTACAACTGCATTTGCTGATATTGCCTTCTGTTCCATCCAGTCTACAACCTCGCTGTGACCATTCTGCAAAGTAAAACATGTTGTAATGACATATATATATATAGCAGTTTAACAGTGACTACATTTGTTAAGTTACCTATAATATACTTATTTTCTAATTCATTGCATTCAACCGAAAACAGCTTTATTTATTAACTAAACTACAATACACAGTAGTGAGGTCAGTCTAGCAAGACTGTATATAGGTGTGCCAAATAGAGCAAACACGGAAAGCACATTATTCCTATCGCTCGTACGTTCATTTGATACATCTAACCTAAATCTCCGGAAACAGGGAGGGGATGGGCGGGAGGGATCCTATCTTTCATAAAAGTACTTGCTATCGACCTGTGATTCTCCATGCCTTGAAGAGGTTTTTATATTTGCCTACTAAGCACGCCTCCACGGAGAGCGTGCAACAGTATTCCCTTAATCTACAAATAGTTTCCTATTGTACTGTTAATAAATTCATTTATTGCATTTTTGTAGCTATAGCATTTGAATTTCATTGCTTTTCGCCCAAGTTGTCTTAAAAAAGTACTCCCATTTGAAAAATCATGAAAATTCGATTATCAAATCTGTCATTAAATTTTCTTTGAAAATGCCCGAGAATAAAATATTGAACTGTTTTCGACGACTAACTTTGCGTTATCGTAACAGTTTTCTACCATCCAACTGAGACACATAACAATTGTCTGTGTGGGAGATAGGGCCATCTTCGACAGTTTTCTACAGTGCTCGTACTGATTACACGAGTCTCAGTTTTCTGTATTGAATTGAATGATGGCAATGGCTTCAAACTTGTATGAATGAAAATGAAAATCAGACTAAAAGCATTGAACGAATGCAAGGAGTGACGTCATCAGCTTTGGCTATGTCGCTAGGCCCATTGCAAATGTAAGCAAAAAGAGCGGGAAAATTCGTTGAGATTTAATCACTTGACTCATCTATGTGCGCCTTTAATTTACCAGATTTATTACATGTGATAGTTTCTCTCCTTGCCTGATACAGCTACAACTTCAACTATTAGGTACCTTCACTGAAGTGACAAAAACAACATCAATTCAACCTAATGAGCGATAGTGAAGGGACTTATATGATGAGTCTAAATACAAACCTCGAGTGGTTTCTTCCCAATAGACACAACGTACTGTATTGCTTCCAGTTTTATTCAGTGCTTTGAATTCACTTTTGATTCTCTGGTCATCAGTAAGATTTTCCAGTTTTATTCCTTTAATAGACACAGCCAGGATTCTACTGTTCACCTTTTTCTTTGCATTTATTCCTGACGTTTCTTCAGAGATAAACAACTTTTCATTGTCATACAAAAATGTTGTCACCCTTGTTGCTGAAGCATTGCCGCCAGCTTGGTTCTTTGCTTTTGTAAACAGCGGACCAGGAAGGAAAATGTTAGCGACCTGTTTGCTATCTCGGGATCCTGTTCCATCGTTCATTTCCAATGATGTCTCACTGGCATCAACATTGCCTTTAATGAAATAGCCGTTCTGCACAACTTTCTTATCTTCGACCACAGCTACACCAACAGCCAAATTCTTTTCTTTGAAGATCACAGTTTCATTTTCCGGAACGGGAATGTTTTCAGCGAATGCTTCTACGGCATTGACCAACCTAAAATGCGGAATCACTATATTACAACAAGCTCTTACACCAACATGCAATTTAATTTGGGAGGAAAAGATTCTGACAAAAGACTTCGATGGAAAAGTTTCGGACACTCATTGTGTATAAACTTTCAAGAATGTATTAGCGACTTACTTTTCTGATGAGCTAGACTTTTTTTGAGCATTTTTCACAACTTCTTTTTTTGCACTCATCAAGCTGTCAGTAACCTGAACGATACCTTTGAATGCCTAAAATAGGAAAACGTACACAAATTAATCAGTGAATTCTCAATTTCATCCAACTTCCACTAAAAATAAAGGGTTAGTTGTTAATTTTCATCGCAACCAAACGCCTATTGAGCAACGACATCTTGATAATACAACGCTTTGACGAATAGCAATGATTTTGGAATGTTTCAAATTTCCTCGTATGAGATTTTAACTCGTCATTCAAAATATTGTCTACATACAACGTCTATTCTCCATAGTCCTTGCTATGTCACAGGAAATCCACTACTAAGATTCATTTCGGTCTAAAATGTTTGCTTTCTAAAATTTTCATCGTTTTGCTCTGCGATGGAAGATTCACTTCAGTTAGGAGGAACGGGAAAAGCGGAGGAGAAAGAACAGAAATTTCCTTTTTGATTCTCCACCGTTCTGTCTCCTCCGCACTTACCGTTCCTCCTAACCATGCCATCGCAGAGGAAAACGATGAAAATTTTCGAAAGCAATCATTTTAGAAAGAACCCAATTTTAGAGTGCAATCTTAGTAGTGGATTCCCTGTGGTTATCTTGGTTCTGAAAAGGAATCAATCTGTAGACCACAGTAAAATCCCGCCTGTAAGAAACCCATTTTCTACCTCAGCCCCGGGGGGGTCACTTCAATAGGCGGATGACGGGGGTGTGCCATTTTCAATTGTAAAATCATACCCTAAAATTTATGAATTTTTCAAAAACCATACCCCAAAATTTACGGGCCTTTCAAAAAAGATACCCTAAAATTGTGACAAAAATTCGAAATTCTAACCAAGTACCTGAAATCAGATTAAATTCAATACCCTCAAGCATTTTTCTTCCAAAATGACACCCCAAAATTTATGTTCATTTGTGATGTTACCAAAAATGACACCCTAAAATTTATTTTCAGCCTGAAAAAAGGTACCCCAAAAAATGGCACATCCCGTACTGGTACATATGGTAGTGACCCCCCGGGACCTCAGCTATTGTTCCCCTTGATTACTTTATTGTTTTCCAATTGTTCCCACAAAAATTCAATGTCTGAGTTTCTTATAAAGTATTTTCATAAAGGCGGGACTTTACTGTAGTCTCTTTTAGGTCAATTCCTTATTGGCCGGTTCCTTAGGGCAGAAAAACTGGATGTTGTGAACTTACAAGTTTATTGGTCTTATCAGCTGCAGCAACTTTTGTAATAACATCAACGGCCAATGAAACATCTACATAACTTCTGATGTTTTCTTGTTTGTTCGTCACATTTTCAAGCTTTGCAACAACTTGTTCCACATCACTTGCATTTATAGTTTGCTGTTCAGAGAAAAAGGATCATTATCATTAAGGGAAATTTCCACATGGTGGCTCTTTTAACTCCTGAAGAAAGTTGAGCCTTATTCTTAGTTTCGAAGGTTAATAGCAAGGGAAATTTCCACATTGTGGCTCTTCTAACTCGAAATCATTGTTTCACAATCTTTTTTATTTGGAAAGCTTCTTTGATTTGGTGTGATTTGGCTACAACTAAATATTATACCCTGTTTGCACTGACAAAGTTCAACCAGCTTTGTCTGAACCAAGTTGAATTTCAACCAACCAACCAACCAACCAACCAACCAACCAACCAATCAATCAATCAATCAATCGATCGATCGATCGATCGATCGATCGATCGATCGATCAATCAATCAATCAAATGAATTCTTTTTATTGGATCACCCAATTAGAATGCAACACCCAACACCTGATAACCTGGTTTAATTGAAGCTGGCTAAACTTGCCATTGTGAATGGGTACAGTAAGAACCCGCAAATAAGAAACCCCCTTGTATAAGAAACAGGCCTCACTTTCTTCAAAAGGGGCTCCTTTAATAAGAACCAACTCTAGGTCTGAAATTTAAAAGTTTCTTATTTTCAGGTTTGTCATAGTTCTTAAATGCTAAAAAGAATTCCCATATATGACTGTAATATAATGTAGCATTCTCTAAACAGAATTATCATTTTCAAAATTAAAGATTCACACAACTAAAAGGTAACAAGGTAAACATGTAAAATGTACCAGTAATGTGCAATACACATGCATGTATGGTACAGTCATATACCTTCACTTGACTTGATTCCCTATGTATAAGAAACTTTGACCCTGATCATGAAAAGGTCTCTTTAAATAAGAAACTTTCTGAGGCCTCAATTCAAAAAGTTGTTTCTTATTTGCGGGTACCCGTTGTATTGGACTTCCAAAATTACCTGGCTCAGGTCGCTAAGTTCCCGTGTTGATTCATGAACATATAGGCAGTTTCCATCATAAGGTGCCTTCCATGTTGGTTGTCGTTCAAAGTCATTTGATACACATTGTCTTGATGCGTTTTCATTTCCTTTTCTGTACGGACAAGCAACGGTGCTGTTGCTGAGGATTGCTTGGGTTGGCCATCCTATAACGCCTTTGATATCAGCATTACCTGTCCATTCTCCGTAGCAGCAATCTAGGTAGAGATTATATTGGTCGAGTACAAAATGTTTTAACTTTAAGGGTGTGTCTGAGTAATCTATCTGACGAAAGATGAAAACGGAAAATAGATTCAAAGTTGATCTGTAAATATGAGCGCGATACTACACTCTCTTTTTATGAGAATAATGTTTATGAGAATATTCAGGCTCAGAATCATCCAATTTTTAAGAATGCTGTAAGGATATCGCTCAGCCTCAGCTCGCACATTTGTGTCTCACTTTTCAGTAGTTGCCTGCTTTGCGATATTCGACCGTTTCCTGGCAATGACATTAAATTCTATTTTAACTATGTTCTCCTGAAACCATATCAAATTTGTAAAAGAATAAGAATACTTTAAAATATATTCAGGCTCAAACACGAAAATTTCTGAAGAATTTCGAGGCAACACAAAAATTTATAGTATTCTTATAAAAAGAAAGAGTATAGTCAACTTACTTTTTGCTTTCCAAACAGTGGTAGAGCCACGGGGGGGGGGGGGGGGGGGGGGGTGGGAAATAGGGGGAGATAAGTCCTCTCATTTGTCTCCAAGGTCAGCCTTCCGATTCGTCTAAATCCATTGATAAAATGTCTAAGGAGGGATTACTTAATTCTTTAGAGTTCAATAAACAAATGAGAGCGCTTCCCACTTTGAAAAGGGTGTGTACTTAATATATCAAGGACATGGTCCTAAGATGTTTTCCAGACCCGTCAGACCTCTGTCTTTGGTTGTCCCATCCAGTATTTTGCGGCTGGTGTGGTGATTGATTCGAAATCTAGTCATATTGTTTGGACATCTATAGCTATAAAAAACCAAGATTTTTCAAGAGTTTCACATTTGTAAAGGAATTGAGAATTGCTCATGTAGTTTGCAATTATTTGGGGATCAAACTTTTGAATATTACTTTGGTGCGCTCTGTAAAACTTATGAAATAACGATGACCATTAGTTCTTACCATATGTGATCCTTTGCACGAGTTCAATTGCTGGAGTTGTTGAAGAGAACAGATTAGCAGTCGTTACATTCTGCATTTTACTACAAATTGTCACTTTTCTTGTGTTACTAACAGGTGCATAATAGATGAAGGCGTCCAACAATGTTTTTCCACTCCCATCACTGACAACAGAAATAAAATATATCAAAGGATGGGACAAGCGACGACAATCATTGTATATTTCATTATTCTTCATATAGACATTCCAGTAAAGTTGACAAAAATCGGTGGTTGACAAAATCAGTAGTTGACACAAATCGATAGTTGACATAAATCAGTAGACATAAACGGTTAAGAAATTATTGAATTAAACATGTTGTACGTTTCGAACCTGTCTAGGTTCATCATCAGCAATTAATTAAGAGATAAACAGTAATTTATACCCTAAGATAAACAAGAGTTAAGGGAAAAACAAGCGTGAGTTACATTTCCTACGCGAGAGGGAACCCGAGGCCTAAGTCCCAAGAGGATGAAATCAAAAAAGAACTAAAGGGATAGATGACTGCTGTGAATTGAGTTCAGGTCGATCTCGTAAAATCAAAAGGCTTTCGTGAATGAGCAAGTCAAAATCATTATTGGCTCTGTCTAAAATAGAGAAATCATTAACCGACGCGGCGTGTCCTAAACATCATTAACCGACGCGGCGTGTCCTAATATATCAAAATCTTCAAATCGGAAGTAAAATGGTCTAAGGTAGTTGCAGATACTATATTCATACTGAACATTACAATGGTTATGGAGTGGTATAAAGGAAACCGACAGAGAGGAACCATGTTTAGAGGATTTTGAAAATATACCAATTTTAGAGAATTTTGAAAATAAACCTATTTTAAAAGATTTTGAAAGTAAACCTGTTTTAGAGGATTTTGAAAATGTTTAAAGTTGAAATAAAATTGAATAAAATTGAATAAAATTTCTCTTGGTGTTGCAATCAAGAACAACCTTGAAATTTATCAGAACTCTTAATTCTTAATTTATGGCAGAGACATTCTTAAGTTAGAAGTATAAATCTCGTATGCATTGCAAGATGGGCTCATTTCTGGGACTTTTGTGAGGTGAACATTTGTGAGACTGCCAGCTTTCTCTTGCCATTTCATTGGGCTATTTTTTCGTGAAAATGTAAATTATAAGTTGTATCGTTTTGTGGAGATCTTATTACAATTTTACCTTGAGAAAACTCGATTTCCTTTTGATACGCTTTAGCGAGATTTTAGGATCTTCTGCTATTCGAAGATGTTCAAATATTCTGGAAGCTCAGCTTGAAGACTGATTCTCTTACCTGCGTACATTTCTTAGTATCACGGCAGAAGGGTCAACATTTCTACGCTTTCGTCTTGCGTTGTTCAGTGGGCCAATGTAACTGTCGAACTGTAGATAATTAGAATGAAATCAAGAATATAGAAGATGATGGACAAAAATGCAAACAACTGTTCAGAGGTACACCCTGCCTTGCTCGTATTAATTGAATCACTGGTAATTGGGTACTGTTTTCAGAATGACAATATTGCGTGTAACTGCTCTGGCTGTTTTGTTTTTCGTAGCTGCTCTGGATCCATTTTTCATGTAGGTTCCTAATTTTGATGTTATTTTTATAAATGTTGTTGTGACGTGAGAAAGAAGTTAACGAGAATCTTCCTAAACAATACAGTAAAAACCCGCACATAAGAACCTAAGATTTTGAACTCAGCCTGTTTAGGTTCTTATGCAATGAGGCACATCCAGTAATCAGGGTGTAGGTTCTTAACAAAGGGAAATATGTGAATCTAAATCTTAGCCAAACTTACTTAAACTTGTGGTACTATCCATTTCAACCCAAGCTTACCCAGTTTACCCCTGCATCCCCTGCCTATTACAGTTCTGTAAGTAATGTTTTGGAGTTCACGAAAGAGGTTGATTGGCAAACAGATTGCATTTATTTCCCAATGAATGAATGGAACCCTTTATTAAGAACCTAGTTATGATATCAGGCTGAAATAGTTCTTATCCATTGGGTACCAAATATATGATTTCAGGCTGTAGGTTCTTAATAAATGAAGGTTCTTATGTGCGGGTTTTTACTGTATAAGTCTCATCAACAAGTTGATCATCCCAGAAAAAAGTGATACCAGACTGCAGTTTACATCAATCGAAGCAGAATTTCTTTCTTTACAACATGTCCAACGGACAGCTTAGCACAATCTTTTCTGGCATAATTCACTTGCTGACGAGACTATGCTATTGTTTTAAAGTTAACTACTACCACTATTGTTGCTGTTTCATAAATGTCAATCTGAATATTGTCATAAATGTCATTGTGATGTCACAACACAATGAAGCAGAAAGTAAAAATATAACATGAAAATTCGGAATCTGCATAAAAATGGTTCTATAGCAACTACGAATGACAAAACAGCCAGAGCAGTTGCACGTATTACTGTCATGCCAAAAAACCTTACCCGATTAGCAGCGATTCAATTCATGCGAATAAAGGTGTATCCTTTTTTTGAAACCGCCTAGGCATGGGGCTCTATGCCAAAATTTGGGAGGGGCATGCTGCCAGTACCTTCAAATGACACCGTTGGCTAACATGATACCTTCGGCTGAAGCAAGTTCTACACCAAAAGTGCCAAGAGCAAAATTGCAAAATATAACGGTTTCTGGACAGAAATTACTGCATCCAGATTTGGCAGAGACAGAGGAACCGGAGGAGGTACTGTGGGCACATGCCCCCATAAATTGGCATTCTTGACGGAAAAAGTGGACTTTTCGTTTCAGGAAATGCCCCTTTAGTTTAATGAAAAAGTGCCCTTGAAGTGTCATGCCCCCAAATTGAAGATGATTCCTACCGCCCTGAGATTTGGCTTTGCTTACACCAACACTGGTAGACCACTGGAAAGACCAGAAATCTGAAATAGTATTTGTTGGGGAAACGAATCATCAAAGTTCCAACCAACGGTTATCCACCAAAAGTGAAGTGATTTGTGAAAAGATTTCGGGCGGAGAATACAACCACTATTCAAGCAAGGATTAGCAAAGAAACAAAGAGATTCTCGCACATGGCAATAAGTTCCCCGGCCTTGATCTGCTTTTCACTCTACCACCTGCGGAAGATATTTCCTTGTCCATTGCTTTTACGATGCAAGAGCCTTGCTTGGGTTTAATAATAAAAGGTACATCGCATTATGTTACCTCTAATGTGAATTCAGAAAATGGCGACAATAGGCTTACCTGAGACTTGATTGTTGCATGCAACGTTTTATATTCTGTTGATGTTGTTTTGTTCAGTGCAGCTGTGTATCCTTGGGACACTTTGAGCGACAGTTTCGTTGTAGATGCATCTGTTCATATCAAATTTAAAAGACAAATCAAGGCTGATCAGAAAATGTGCCAGTCTGGTTGAAATGAAATGCCATATTGTTCTATTACAAGCAAATTAAACTGTGGAAAGGGACAAAAGCTGGATTCAGGGAATGATATTTCACCAAACTAGCAATAACAACAGTCAGATTTAATTGTTCCGCAGCTCCGTCGTCCCTGATTTCGCGGTCCGTAATTCACTCACACAAAAGAAGAAAGGCTTTAACAGTGATCCAACGAAGTTGAAACCCTGAGTTGAAACGTTCGAGAAACATTCCAAAGCTTCATAGTGGTAACCCTGTTTTGGTTGGGAGTGAGGCAAATGCCTCCCCCGCCCCCAGTATATTTTCACTGGTAAATCTGCACACCCGTACGAGTGATCTGCAAGGAAGAAATTTTGGCAATGAAACTTCAGGAATGTTTGCAGCTACCTATTGTGCCACTGCATGTGATGTTTTGATGAAATTCATCAAAATATCTTGTTTAACATGCAGCTACTGTGTGGAAATTATGCGGGCCATTTCTAGCCCTGAAAGATAAAACAGCCCTATCAAGGACACGAGTATACGAATTCGATATTTTAGGGAAGCAGCATAGTCAACATGTCAACATATCGGGTGTTAAATTTTGTTTGATCCCCGTGTGGTGGACTTTCGACCGAATTGAAAATCTTGCTCAAGTACTCTAGGTACAGTTTCTAATTTTTGATGATCTGAGAGTTCGGTAGCCTGTTAACCAGATCTTATTCGAAAGGAAATAGTGTTCCTCGGGAAGAATGGGCTGGATAATAGGCTAAGCGTTCGGTTTCTTACAAACAGTTCATAAGAAAAAACACATTTATCACTTGTACGTACCTTTCAGGAATACAGTTGCTTGTGTAGATATTACGTTATCAATTTTGCACCGATAGTAGCCCTGTTCTTCTCCTTTGCTGATGTTGAATTCCAGATATTGCGTCGTCAAGTTGCTCCCTGCATTCAAGCCAGTTGCCCTGACCATCTTCTTTGCTACCTTGTGCGATGGGCCTGTATTCACTGCGTCAAAGTCTTTGATCCAACTGAATGCGACATCATCTTGATGATAATAACTGCACGATAGTCTGACTGTTTCATTGATCTTGATCCGGACTGTTTGAGGGCCATCTTTGAATTTGCCACGCTCTGATAGAGAAAAAATAGAATTCATTTCTTACTTTTGTTTATTCAACATTTTGTCACACAGGGTAACAGTTCAGTTATCAAACTGCTTTACGATAGGCCATGTTAATGAATGTAAAATATATCCAATGCAAAACTAGAATTCCTTTGAACGTCTTAATTTTACATGCAAAAGGCTGGATAAATGAGGCTTCCTTAAAGTCATGGTTTAATTGGTTCCAAGTCTTAGCAAGTCCATTATTTCCTACAGTTTAGAATAAGGGGCTTAAGATGAACATATCTAACAATGCACTTATTTTGTTTACATGATATCCGATCGAGATAATGACAATGTAACTTTTTTGGTACTTTATCTTGAGTGGGCTGAAAGGATTTCTAGCTATTTAAAGCTAATTTAGGCCCATGAATCTGGAACATGAGCTGGTTCAAGAGTCTGACCCCACGATACGAGAGGGACTTTTTAGTTCTCATCGGCGGGACACGAAAATCAAACTCGATATTTATTAAGTTCGTGAGGATATTTTCCAAACATTTATGAAAATTTCTGACAAATATTCAGGTGCAAGACCAGTGATTGTGTCTTAAAGACGATAGTCGATGTTTCAACTTTGATTATGTCGGCAATAGTTGGCCAGGAAATACTCTGGAAGATGTTAGTGACAGATGCATCGTAAGGAGTACTTGTAATTTCTTTCCAATATTTGCAGATGGAGCACCAAGCGCGAGAGTGTGGTCCCACCAGGCAGCGACACATTTTTAGTCGAAGGCAATTTTGGAAGACATTTTTTGAGATATTGGTGCGTATACATTTGAAATGATGATATTGTAGCATAGCTTCCAAATCTTTAACTTGGCGTAAAAAGGTGGGTGTAAAATTCTGTGATCTATTTCTTTTGACTAAGTGGCTTGAAACAAACTTCAGTTACTTATCTTTAATCCTACCGTTGGACTTTTCAGAAGTTTTAAATATTTTTTAAAATTTCAGCGTATGTTACATTTCAACTCATTTGAGAATGTGACGTCATCAAATTTCTAAATCATATTGTAGACATCCATAATCTATGGTTTTCTTCGAAATTATTTCATGTTGCGTCAAACAGTTTAGAAATTACGATAGTTTTAAGTTTTTTTGAAAAGTTTATTTGAATTCTTGAAAAATTAGAAAAACACTCTAATTCTGAAAATATTGAAGATTTCAGAAAAGTCCAACGGTAGAAGTATAGAGAAGTAGCTAAAGCTTCTTTGAAGTCATTCAGTTAAAAAAAAAGTAACTGAATTTTACACCAGCCTTTTTGAAGATTTGGAACCTATGCTGATATTTGTCAAGGTTAATGCCCAAGTGATCAGTTTGATCCACAACCTCAATTTGCTCTCTGTAGAAAAATTATGGCATAATGAATACTTCAGACTCACCATTACAAAGGATTCCATTTCCTTTGAGTCCAGGTTTACAATGACACGTGTATGAAGCGTTTGTGTTGGTGCATATTGCATCTTTGTGACAGTTATGTGTTCCAGTTGCACATTCGTCGATATCTGTTTCGTATTCAATCAAATTCATCAAAACATCTTATAAATCCAACAACACTACATGTCATTGATTAAGAAATCATAAAATCATAAAATTAAAAGTCCTAAAAAGTCCTACCTATGGTTCTTGGTTCATTAAAAAAAAAGAGGTTAGTGGTTAATGTCAGATGGTTCACGGTTACTGTACTTACCTAAGTTTACTTACCTTGGTAAACCAATACTTCCTTCACTTACCTGATCCATTGAATCACTTCCTGAATCTTCAACGAAATATTTCATTATTGCAAAGAAAACAATAGAGAGATAATGGTCAAGATTTATACTTACCAGTACTTACCTTTTTGCATTTGTTGCATTTACTTACCATCTCCCAGATCTATATATCTTAAAGTGGACGAAATATGTTACAGCAAATCAGATTAAGAACAGTACCCTGTGTGGAACTGAACTATTTCTAATGATACTTACCATCTTCCAGATCTATATATCCTTGAGTGGACGAAATATTTTACAATAAATTAATCGCAACCCTGACCTGACATCTGGTGTGAGACAGAATCTAGTATAGTATTCATTAATTTTTAAATGTTCGTAGTGTGACTGTATACGGTTTAAAGTTTCGTTTTTTAAAATAATAGCCACGGGGTAGTCACTGTCTTTCGCTCCCCATGGTATCGTACCTGTAGTGTCGTATAGTAATTAGAATTAGGTATAGTAAAATGTAAAACATATTGTAAAATCTTATATTTGAATAAAAAATAAAAATATATATTTTACGGTGAATGTATATATAAAAAACATATTAAGAGCGGTGTCTTCTGTGGAACTTATTTATTACCTCTAATGATACTTACCATCTTCCAGATCTATATATCTTATAGTGGACGAAATGTGTTACGGTGAACGTATTTATGAGAATATGATATTAAGATCTGTGTCCTCTGTGGAACTGATTAATTAATATTGAGACTAACCTGTCTTCAGATCTGTAGCTATAGTGAATTGACTCCCCATGCATATGTGTACCTCATATACTGAAAAATAATCAAATGTACACGGAAGTGTAGCTGGCTTACCTTTTTTCTTCATATCTGTATCGCATAAACTTGACATGAATCTGAAAGGAATTTATTTATGGAAATGGGTCGAAGCTGGCTTGCCAGTCCAGGATACCTACCATTCATCAGTCCTGTTGTCAACAGAATATATCATTTAAGTAATACGATACACAGTTAGGAATAGAAGTATCTTATACTTATAGGGGTTTGTCCTACTCAGAATCTTCCGAGGCAGGGCTTACCGTTTACTGCTCATGGCTCAATACAAACCTCCCTTTTCATACTTACCCCTCCTTTTGATATTTCTTACCATACCATCATACTATGTTGCCAACATCTGCCAAAATCGCTGTCAAATTGTCACACAGCCATCTTCTTAGTGCCCAATATTTTCTTTCAAAAGTTTCGTCATCTTGATAGCAGGATCTAAATCATTAAATGTTTGTGTCAATTGCGGAAATTATCGTTTCTTCAAACAAATTATTTGTTGGGGATACGAATCGTCAAAGTTCAAAACAACGGTCATCCCCCAAAAAGGAAACCTGTGATCATGCGCAGAAAGCATGTTTAGTTTTGTGGAAAGGATGTGGGCGGATAATCCGGCCACAATGCAAATAAGAATTAGCAAAGAGACAAAGAGATTCTCGCGCATGGTAATAGGTTTCCCAGCTGTTGATCTGCTTTGAACTTTACAAGCATAACAAAAGGCTCAGACAAAAGGGGCAGTCCTCGGTATCCTCAACAATTATACAAATAATACACAACAAGGCATTAGAACGAAGTAAGTTTATTTGTTAACACTNTTGTTGGGGATACGAATCGTCAAAGTTCAAAACAACGGTCATCCCCCAAAAAGGAAACCTGTGATCATGCGCAGAAAGCATGTTTAGTTTTGTGGAAAGGATGTGGGCGGATAATCCGGCCACAATGCAAATAAGAATTAGCAAAGAGACAAAGAGATTCTCGCGCATGGTAATAGGTTTCCCAGCTGTTGATCTGCTTTGAACTTTACAAGCATAACAAAAGGCTCAGACAAAAGGGGCAGTCCTCGGTATCCTCAACAATTATACAAATAATACACAACAAGGCATTAGAACGAAGTAAGTTTATTTGTTAACACTTGTTTACAAAGTATCCATTCACGCACGCAACTTCGAGCCAATCAGCGTGTAGGAAATTTTGCAAAGCAGTATGGTATTGTTTAGGATACGAAGATCATAGCTAAAGTGAGGGGCTCAATAGCAGGGACCTCAGGGTCTCCAGCCGAACTCCGCCATAGCTAAAGATAATAGATATCGATCTGTAGCAACTGATAGAATTTATAATAATAAGATAAGATATAAGAATGATAATAAGAGAATGATAATAACAATGAAAACATACATAACATTGCTTTTCTTTGAACTATATATCCTGTACCACTGATGAATGACACCGCCGTTCCCGAACCCCGCCAACCATGTGTACACCAGCGCAATTTCACTTCACCACATCTGTGGGGCTGTAATCTACGGATGCAGTTGAAAATAAGCAATCGCCATTCTCCTTTTTAATTGTTTTTGAACAGCAAAACTGCCAGTAACATCTCGAGCCTCTTTTGTCACATCTTTGGAGTTCCTATAAGACAGAAAATTTATCTGTAAGTGAAAAAGGATTTCACGATACTGCAAAGCATTTTGGAACGGTATGGAAAGTTCCATCGCTTAGGCCCATGAAATGAACTAAACTTGTGAGCATTATTAGACGTCTTCAGTTCAAACAAGTCAGTTTTGGTGGTTCTTGGTCACACTGTTATGAGCATGAACATGGTAGCCCACTGCAAAACTGTTCTTTTACCTTGAATTTCCAACTTAGAATTCAAGGAGAAATAATCGTTTTTCTTGCTGTGGCCATACAAAGTGGGCCGGAATCCGTCCTGGGGCCATTGGCTGCGTAGGAACTTGAGTGGTTTAAGCCTCTGAATTTGCATCCAGGACAGTCAGGCATAAAGGATTCAATCCCAGGTAGAGGTCCACCATTTGAGCGTCATGACAGGGTTGCGAACTCGATTAGACCTTCTGAACTTCTGCGATACCAGCGCTTGATGCTAAAAAGCGCAACTTCACCCTCATCGTGTCTCATCTTAGTTTGGATAAAACTCAAATTGCAAACTGAGGAGTTGCTACACTGCTACTTGTGCTAGGGTCATCAACAATGGTTTCTTGGTCGATTTTTTTCACAATTCGTCTCCTTTCACAGTGAATTGCGGTGACGGCTCTACTTGGCCTTGAAGTATGAAATCTCACTGATAACGCTCTCAAATGTCATTACTCATCATAATGGAATCTGTAAGTCCGGAGTNTTGGCTGCGTAGGAACTTGAGTGGTTTAAGCCTCTGAATTTGCATCCAGGACAGTCAGGCATAAAGGATTCAATCCCAGGTAGAGGTCCACCATTTGAGCGTCATGACAGGGTTGCGAACTCGATTAGACCTTCTGAACTTCTGCGATACCAGCGCTTGATGCTAAAAAGCGCAACTTCACCCTCATCGTGTCTCATCTTAGTTTGGATAAAACTCAAATTGCAAACTGAGGAGTTGCTACACTGCTACTTGTGCTAGGGTCATCAACAATGGTTTCTTGGTCGATTTTTTTCACAATTCGTCTCCTTTCACAGTGAATTGCGGTGACGGCTCTACTTGGCCTTGAAGTATGAAATCTCACTGATAACGCTCTCAAATGTCATTACTCATCATAATGGAATCTGTAAGTCCGGAGTCCATAAATAATAATTATTCTTTGATATGCTTGACTAACGTTAAACCTCAAATCATCTTATAGTCAAAATGATGATATGGAAATTCTATCTCGTGTCATTTGGCTCAAAACACAAATCATACTCTCATTTAGATTTGAGAAACCAAGAAAAAGACAATCCACCTTTTCAAGGTAAGAGGCGCGAAAGCGGAAGTATTTTGTTGTTTGAAATTTTGCATTTCTGAGACTAATATCTTATTGTGCGTACAAAGTTTAGTCTTGATACAAATTTTCACATTCATATCTGTCTTTGTTTAGAAATTATGATGATATGAAAAGTTTCAATTCGTAAGGGCTTTGACCGTGGAAATCGGAGTTTGGACAAAAATTTGTCCCAACTTTGATTTCATGGTCAAAGCCCTTATGACTCTAAATTCTTAAAATTGTCATAATTTTGAAATGAAGACATGAATGAATGTGAAAATTTGCCACTTTGCTAAACTTTGTACGCAGAACAATATTTTGGCCTCAAAAATGCAATATTTCAAATAACAAAAACTTCTGCTTTTGCGCCTCTTACCTTGAAAAGGTGGATTGAATAATTGCTTGGCCAGTTTCTAAGTTGACAACTTTTAGGCCTTGCTGTTCAATCTTTATTTCCATGGAGATTCAAAACAGTGTAGCTCGCTTGTGAACTTATACGCACATGATCTGATGATCATGATTTGTGGCCTTTGAGCGACAGCGAAATACATTTAATTTATGTTGTTGTTGCTGTTTGTGACGGTGAAGTTGTGCTAAACGGTGGATTCACAGAATTAGCTGAATTGCTAACTGAGTCCCTTACTTCCTGTCGTAACAAAGCTGCATTTGGAAAGCGAGCTCATGCCGCTGACCTAAGAACGATCATGGCTGCAAAGTTAGGCTGAACCACCGTCCCACAACATCCATTTGCTCACCCACTTACGGTGTTCCTTTTACCGCTTCAGCAAAAATTATAGCAGCAACAAGGGCAGAAACCTAAATCTAAGATCTCCGTGGAGATTAGCTGCAGAGCAGGGTCAGTAAAGTATTAGTTATGACAGATTACTCTAAAAGAGAAAGTACATGTCTATATTGCTCAATTTGACTGACCTAGATGATAATAATTTCGCAGATGATAACACAATTTCGATTTCTGCTGAGAATGCTGATGATCTCTATAGACTAGTGCAACTTAACACCAATAAATGCATTAACTGGTTCAAGTCAAATCATATGACAGCCAACCCATCTAAATTTCAGTCAATGATTGTTGGCAAAAATGATAACCAAATTAAAGAATTTCAAATAAACAATAATTTCAAAATAAACGTGAGTAATGAAGTGACTCTACTTGGAATTCAAATTGACCAACAACTAAAATTTGACTCACATATCGATAATATCTGTAAAAAAGCTGCCATGCAGCTAAACGCAATCAAAAGACTAGCTAGATTCATGGGTAACAAAGAGAGACAAGTAATCGTGAATTCTTTCATTCTTTGTCACTTCAATTACTGTCCCCTTATCTGGTTATTTTGCAGTAATTCAAGCCAAAAGAAAATCGAGAAA
>REGL01000701.1:40671-60218 GCA_004194395.1 Aurelia aurita complex sp. Pacific | reverse complement strand
TTTCACAATAAAAATCATTAAGCCCGTGAGTCACTACTAAGGTCCTTTGATTGCTTGGTAGTGAGCCATCTTATCGCTGTGTCATGATTTTTAAATTTTCAGTAATAAGCCACCTTAAGTGCAGATCTACCTTAAGCGTAACGGGTCCTTGGCTGATAGCAGAATTTTTTATTCAGTAAACCTGCATTAATATTAACTATCATAATCATTATTATGAGAATTATTATTATGTTGATTTTACACGGTTTATTACTACTATCATAATAATAATTATTATTATCATTATTAAAAAACGATTGGTTAAGGTGGCTCGCTACTGATAAAACTTTCACAGTGATACACACTTGGTGTCCTATCGCTCATGCAGTTACCAGAAACATTGTTTGAGAAAGCGAGAAAACATCGCTAAGATTTCATAAAATGCTTTGTTGCTTGTTCTTTTCGTTGTCTGGGCAAGTCCAAGGGGTTCATTCTGGAAGCTGTGCAGAGCAAGTTGCTGACTTCGTGCGAGCATGCTGGCCTTTGTACTCCTCAAAGATCTTGTAAAATCTCGAAAAAAATTGAAAATCTCTGAAATCTTAAAAGCTCAAAAGTCACAGAAGTTTTAGTAATTCTTTGAAAAGCTCCGAAAACATCTCAAAAATCTTTGAGAATCGGAGAGATATTTATGATTCCAAAATCTCGTACGCTATTTGTTGAGTAATTTGGCCCTCGCTAAACACAGCATTGCACGAAATATGTTGTGCTGGTACTTGTACAGGACTTGAACGGGTTATCCTTACATCCTTGAATTCAATTCCAATTCCTAGCCTTCTCAAGCTTTTAAGTCGCTTTAAGAAGCATTGAACATTTGATTGACATCGTTAGACGTAGCGTCATTAAAATAGGGAATCTAAGCATATAACTGCAGCTCCAGCCACATGCGGTCAAATTCTAGCCTATCAGATGGCAGTATTTCCTGTTGATGTAGATCAATTACCCAAATATGGTTCTGCACATGTCACAGACTATTTTCTTGGCATGGCTATTTTCATCGAAAGCTTAGCTATATATGCTTAGATTCCTTTTATAGACCAATGTGTCACTCAAGGTCCTTTGCGAGCACTGGACAACTGCAGACTGCCTGAAAATCACAATGCAGTAACAAGGACAGATTTTGTAAGACAATAGCATGAGTTTCTTTTGTTGACAACTAACTTCAAAGCAATTAGCGATCGCAGACAAAGGAAATTCCTTCAACCTGTAATTCAAAACAAACAACGCCGCAAAAGTTTCTCTGAAACCCAGGTAGCTAGCACGCTCGTTTCCAGAAATTGTTTTTAAGAGCAAACATGAGCATTGATCCAAAGAAGAAAAATATATCTAAACATAGGCCTTTCTATCATTCGTAGTTATCCTTTCATAGTTATCATTCGTTGAATTTGAGTTATGGCTGAATTCTCAGTAGGCCCACAATATCCCACCTGGTAAAAAAAATAGCAAAAAAAGTACCATCGCTTCAATGACTTTGAAATAAACGTTACTTCTTCCTCTTTCCATCCCTTTCCCCTCGGCCGTTTGTTTATTAATCAAGACTCTAGATTCCGCTTGATTCAAGACCCATTCAAGAGCACGACTTGGATGGAGCAAGTGGCAAGTCCACTATCAACTACTTTCAAGACGTAGACGACACCTGACCTGACATCTTTACATATTTTCGTTCAACTTCACGAAGATGAGCGAGCGCCAAGAGATATGGAACTGGTTTAACATCGCGGAAGAAACTTCTGCGGGAATAGACTTCCAGGCTATTCGCATTCTTTTGAGGCAAATTCCCGAAAGTATATTCCGCGAAACGACCTATACAGTACAATGTACAACACGTCTTTCGCACAAATCTGCTCTTAAAGTCCTTTTTCTCTGTGTCATAATTAATGATAAAAGACCTTTCAAATATTATCTTTATTTTGCTAAAAATACTCGAAATATCCTTTATTCCTTTGAGATATCTGAATTTGAACCAACTGCTAAAGTTAATTTGAATACTGCATTTGGATAATAATATATCATTGGAACACAAAACAAACTGAGCGCTTCATAACGATTTGCATTCAAAAAATTTAGTGATTCCTGCCTCTCTCTGCACAGAGTCTGCTCTGCTTAAACCTTTTTGTAAAAAGATTCCAAACCAAAGAATTGAATGAGCAAAGCACTCCAGTTCTGCAAATTGAAACATTTCCCAACGTGATCCATCCGTGGCTACTTTTTCAGACCACATTTACCTCTAATTCATTTTTTTGTTTTTTGTTTGCTCTGGTACCCAGGGTAATTTAGACCGCAACTTTTACAGTTTCTGAGGGGTAGATCCCTTTTCCGAAAAAGCGTACGAGATTTTTGAAAGCAACAGGATTTTCATGGATTTTGTTTTACAGATTTTTCTTTAAAACAAAAGCATTTTGCTTTGCCAAGGGTGGCCAGGGGCGGATCCAGACCGAAGTTGAAGGGGGGGGGGGGCACCTTGCGCGCGAATTTTTTTGGATGCTTTTTAAGTAAAGTTCTTTGATTTACTACTAAATAACGCCTTGATTTTATATGTTTTCCCCATATTTAAATCGAAACAGTTAACAAATTGTGCGTTAGAGTTAGGAAGAGGGGCGCTTTTCTCGCCAAAAAAGGGGCGCCAAACTGAATTTTCATCGTGAAGGGGGGGGGGCAGTTGCCCCCACTTGCACCCCCCTAAATCCGCCACTGAAGGGTGCACAGGATTTTTAGAGAATGATACAACCACCCATTTACAGTTTCGATCTGTTATAAAGTTGTTGCGATTCAAACCCATACAAACGCGTTTACACTGCCCCAGCAGGGCAACATTTCTCAGTGATACAGATAGAGGGAACAGGAGTATTGGATTGGATGAAAAAGTGTTGTAAACGGGAGGCTTGTTGTCCGTTTCGTTACAATTCTGTCACGGATCCAAAGCAGTGCTGGTACACCATACATATACAGGGTCTCAGAATGCATTTTCGTAAAATACGATTTGAGTTTAGGCTACTTACCCTCAGGTCAAATTACACCGTGTTGAGTCCAAACTGGTTTGAGTCCCTTTCCAAACTTGAAACTTCAACTGCACAGCAGAAAGCCTGGGCAACTTTCGGACAAATTTCTCTTAGAAACTTCCCCGCGGAATTTCAAAAACAGGCTGAAGTCTTGCGTTGTTATGCGACTTCAAATGACCTCCAAAGAGCGTTGCAAACTATTGTCTGTTTGCACATGGTTCGTGTTAGCAAAATCATTATAGCATTCTGCTTCCTCCTTCGCTGTGCAATGAACCTGGAAGGAAACGCTTTGAGTCCGATTACTCCGCGGCTGTGAGCCATGTTATTGTAGCCCCTGCCATCAGCCGCTGGTACTTCTATACTCAAGAGAGCCAAGGTAAAAAAGGCCTGCAACGCTGGCTACCGCCCACCCCTTTGGGCTCATACATACACTACTACAGTAGCTATAGAATTCAAAGATAGCCATTTCGCTACGATGAAATCTGGTAGAGGAAGAGACAAAGTGATTGAGTCGCCTTGATCCTGTAATAAAGTTAGTTTCTAGTGTATAAAAGCTTCATTGTTTGCGAGTTATTTTCAGCGATTTGCGATTTCGCGCGCAAAATGGATACAAGACAGTGAAATACTGAATTTGCATTCGATGTTTTCAAGATAAGACTTTGTTTGTTTCAAGAATGACGAGAGAAGCTAATTTGTTACTCTATTCAAATCTTGTTGGTTTGTAGCGGAATGATCGTTATGGTGCACTGCCGAATAGGTGTTACTCTTAAGAGGTTTAGCATTGAGAGTTGCGTAAACGCTGTGATTGCCTTTGCGTCATGTGATACCTACGGAGATTTACGCATAATATTGCATTGTGTCAGAAGTGTTACTTTATCGATGCCACCTAGGTGTAACGAAAACAGACACTCCCCAAATCAGAAGCTAGATTTGCTTAGTAACGATTGTTTACTTTTAACTTTGTTGTAGACAACTCTTACAGTTGCCATAGTGTGTGATGAGCTAACACAATTGACCTTAATCATATTGCTCCTTCGCACTGTGTGTAGTGACAATTACTATATAATGCAATGCACTTATGATTTAGTTGNTTGTGTCAGAAGTGTTACTTTATCGATGCCACCTAGGTGTAACGAAAACAGACACTCCCCAAATCAGAAGCTAGATTTGCTTAGTAACGATTGTTTACTTTTAACTTTGTTGTAGACAACTCTTACAGTTGCCATAGTGTGTGATGAGCTAACACAATTGACCTTAATCATATTGCTCCTTCGCACTGTGTGTAGTGACAATTACTATATAATGCAATGCACTTATGATTTAGTTGAATTTTGATTTTGTTTTGAGACTTGACGCTTGTGAAAGGTCATAGTCGTTATTTTGTTGGTTGTGTGATAAATATTCTGAGAAGAGTATTTTCTCCATATTTCTGTTGATCACTCTATTGATACACCGCTCGGAAATCGTAACCTTGTTACAATCCTGGTTCAGTCATGTTTTGTTGCGTCATAACCAAGGGCGCCGGAGCCACGAGGCAGCGAGGGCAGCTGCCCCCATTGATCTAGTGGTACGGGGCAGCGTGGGGGCAGCAAAGTGCACTTTCCAAAAAAATTGTTCCGAAGAACTGCAGTCACAATAATAGAACAATTCCTTCTGCTCTCAAGATGACTGTACGTTTGAAGGACAGTGGCATCAGCACGGGGTGGTTGCCAGTTTTCAGAGGTCGATCCATGGGCAATAATGCACGATCAAGATTGTATTTTTTATTTTTACTCACTGTGTTGTTTATCTTCCACGGGATTGCGAGTAAAGCTTGATAATGTTGATATTCCTTCGTTCTTCTCTCGCCACAGCTTGTCTCGTTCTTCTCTCGTCATTCAAATTCAGTTGAAACGGTTGGAGCTCCAACGCAGCGATTTGTCTTAATTCAAACTTCCCTTCAAGTTGTATTTTGTGTTTCAAGTTGTACCCTCGCCTGGGCTTTTAGTCTATAAAGTACACTTCTGTTGTTTAAGTCTTGAAAAACAAATTTCATCTTGGACTTTAAATAAAAGGTCTCACGAGCCTGAGCTTTTTGGTTCATTACATGTCGTGGGCAATGATAAAAACTATATAGTTATTATTAATTTTATGAACTTATAGTTAATCCATAGGCTGTGTATCTATCACTTTAACTTTCTTTATTCAATACCTAATGCTGAATGTAAAAAATCCAAAGGAACTTTACATTTATTTTTGGTTAAGGTTGAAACTGATCACAGAATCGCACAGACTGAAACTATATTCTAAAAGTTATCTGCAATTTAGAAGACTGAAACTGTCACTTCAAAGAAAACCTCTTGGTTTATAATCCAATTAGAGTTTTTGTGGAACAAGTACATCTGAAAATTTAGAGGAACTTTTGGTTGCAGACTGCGAAAAAGTTCTGTGTCAGTAAATCATGGCCCTTTGTCTGGATGCTCATCAAATTTGCACCAGATATTGCCCATGCTAGACACGATCCATTGAAGCGACAAATTCAGGCATGTGAGAATGAGACTTTCTTTGTATCAAACCATGAAGAAACTCTTTTTCCAAACATGAAAAAATGAACTATAGTTAATAGATCGAACGGTGGAGTTCGGACTTGGTCCTTGTGTCCCCAAGTCGTAGACATAAAATGCTTGTTGGCTAGACTACGTTTGATCCACGTAAATGCTAATATGCTTGTTAGGTAATGACATAATTCTTCTTTTCATTTAGAATTTAGACCCTCGCTGTTACAGCTGTGCAATTAAAACGAAAATTATGCAATGGAACCACCCAGAAACAAAACATACATTCTAATCACGGAAAATGACAGAAAATAGCATGCATGGGCCTAAATGACTCGATTTTTTATATCAGCTATAAAATGTTTACCTGTACGAACCTGAACGAACCCTTTGGCAGAAACCTTCATCGATACCTGAAGTTTAGTGCGAAATGAGTTTTTAAGACTCTTTTTTCCTCACTTTTTTTGTTTGCACCAGGAAAGAAGAAATTTAGGGGTCTCGTGTAGTTCTACTGCTAAAAATACCCCTCGATAAATATATGCCAAATAAACAAATAAATTGATGTAAATTCATAGAACTGATACGTTGTATAATTGCGCAGACATTAAGGGTCAATTTAAAAAAAAGTTTATTGAAATCGGACGAATACAACTGGAGAAATGAAAATTTGAAATTGTTGGTTTAGGCCCATTTAAAAAGCGAAAGACCGGAAATGTAAACAAAAACATGGCCTGGCAATTTTTGTCAACTTCAAAGTGCAATTTCTCTGCAGTCGTTAGTCCGATTTCTATACGGATTTTAGTTCTGAATAGCTCAAAGTGTCCTCTCTATGGTAGGTGTGAAAGTTTTTGCATTTGCAACATTTTGTGTTTTGGCATTTATTCCATAATTTTGACAGTCTGGATCACTATCCTCCCTCATTTTAGGATGTGTGTGATTGGTAATGCAGTTTGACGAGCTTTGGTCGTAAAAATACTGCTTTACGATTCACCTTCCACGCCCCTGAGCATACTGAACATCACAGTATGATACATTTTGTGATGGATTTGTCAGTCAACATGGAGGCCATAACAGAAAACGGCTACACTATCGTGGCCTAGAATGTCAACTAAATTATCATTATTACTAAAATTATTATTATCATTATTTTACTTGGCCCAAAACCCACAAGTGTGACAGCGACTAAGTTTTTATCTATTAGGTCATCCAGTTATTATGCACGTACAAGATTAACCGATGTGATTCCGCATTCACAGCCAACCAATCATGCCGCATTCTTTAAAATTCAGCCCCAAAGCCATATCCGACCGCAGACTGCAAAGCCCTTGCTGTGATTACATGCAAATGTAAAAATAGACCGAGTTAAAACAAGTTTATTGCATGGTTAAAAGCTTAGACGTTTTTTCTTTTATAAGAAACTTGGATAAACCCATACTACTAAAACTTTCTGAGTTTCACGTGAAAATTTCAGCTTTTTAGTACTAAATGTGTATCTTATTTTTTTGATGCATTTAGGATGCATGTAGTTTCTTACCCTGGGTGCCAGAGCCAAATTTAGATTTATAAAAAAAATAGAAAAAAGGAGTAGTTTCTACCACTGCCACGTATTCGTTTCTTGACAGACAGCACCATTTTTAGCGAGAAGGAGAGTTCTATCTGATTCAAAACATAAATCTATCATGAGTATTACTAAAATATAAAGGCTCAACAACAATTTTCCCACGATTTTCTTGTGTTTGGCTTAAAACAAGTTTCTTAGCAATTTGCAAGTATAGTACTAGAGTTTCTTAATTTTTTCGCCATCTTAGTACTAGTTTCATATAAACCAGTTCCTTATGTAAAAAAACTTGTACATTTGCAAAAAGCAAAAATATGGTATTAAAATGGCAGATGCAACGAACGAAACAAGTCTAGATAATTGGCACACTGAGGCCTTTCAAACTTATGTTATCATCAGAGTGTGACTAACTAAACCAATGCAAACCTTTATATACGTATGGCTAAGTAAAATGATACACGATCAAGATAAATAAGGTCAATTCAAAAGAGCATGTCCAGATCTGAATAGTTGGTCTTCATATGTGGTCGACAGCTGTGGGTTCTTTAATTCCAGAAAAGCGTACACTTTGAAGAACGGTTCTTTCAGGTTATTATCATAAGTGTTTTAGGCCCTTTTTCAGTCATTTTGCAACCATGAAATTTTTGTAAAGTTGAATTCATCTATATTTGCAGTGCTTGTAAGAAGACCAGAAAAATCACAAAAATATTTCAATTTTTGGCTTTTAACAAAAATTTGATTAATTCAAATCCATAAGTACTTGTGGTGCTGCGAATTTTCGAAAGTGGGAACTTTTTTCTGGCTCACCCGGTAAATCTTTATACCCGACGTTCGATCGAGTGGCATTAGAGCCCTTATCAATATTGTGCACATTTGAAAATGCTACAAAATGCTGCAAAATTTTGTTCGATTCTGGTTATTTTCAGAATAGCTAAAAGGTCTATTGTGTATTTCATTTATTATTTATTGCTCCCGCATCAACGACTGCTCAAATTCTCAATCAGATTCAATTTGAGAGTTCATTTATCAGAAATCATTCATTAACATACACATGATATCTTTACAGCGTTACATATCAATATGCATTCAACTTGTGCATAGCAATTCCTTGCAAGTATTTATACAGACCTAGGTCATCCTTCATCGTCGCTGTGCAAGAATTTATTCAGTGCGGAAATCAGAAATCCACAACTCTGCTCATTCTTGATACCTAGTTAAGTTTAAAGGACAAGTCTGGGGTTGCAATAATTGTTGATAATAATGAAAGATTACAATATTGTGAATGGTGTCTTTTCTCTGTGAAATTGCGTATTTCAATCTGCAAAATGAGCGAAATGACGTCTTATTTATGATTTCATTTCACCCACTTCGCCTTCGATCTAAACGAGACTTTACGACGTCACAATCGAACCTCCAAACCGAGGCTAGCCATTTTATCGCCATTTTACAAAATGGCGACGACATTGGGCTAACTTACGAAAAATGTTGCACGAATTTACAGCAGAAAGAGATATCAAAACTTGGAAAGAACTCTCGATTGGTGTTCGGCAGTTGGTAAGGTTGATTTTTGACATTAATTGCAGAAACCCTGGGACTTGTCCTTGAACATAAAAGTAGCGTATTGAAAATTTATCTTCCATATGTCACCAAGGGCCAGAAGAAGATCTTAGTGTCGTATGCAGTAAATAACGATAGAATCATCCAAACGACCTTAGCCTCGCTCTGGTTAAGTTTTTAGCAAAAAAATTGCCGCTAAAGCTTGCTGAGATTTCGTTCGTCTGTTCAAATTTGGTAAAGGAAACATATAGTGGACTTATTTCTTGTAAAAAAAAGAAAAACCGAAGAAGAATCGACAGAGAAGCAACATTAATCAAGGTACGTTTTTGTGTGATTCTATGTTAAAGAGAACCACTACTGGAATCTAACTGAGAAGGCCTACGAAACGGAAGGAAAAACGAGGACCATTCTGGATGATTCTATTGTTACTGCAAATGACACCGAACTGTTCCTGGCCCTTGATCTCACAAGCAAACGTCAATTAAAGCTGAATGCTTTGCATTCGTTACTGAAGTTATTTAGTAATCTTGTAAGAAAAGAGACCGCCTTGCCCTAGCTTGCGTGCAGTTGACTCTGCACGCAGGCTACCTTGCCCCAGACTACTTGAGAAAATTATTCATGAAATGTTCGGACGATAGAGAACGGTTCTGCGCTCATCAAACATTGATATGAGGATACCGTTACTAAAAGCGAATGGCCAACAGGCTTTTTCTTATCGCGGTGCCAAACTCTGGAACAGTCTACAAAGAGAGACAAAATTGGCACCCTCCCTGAAAATCTTCAACGAACAGCTATAGACGGGGGTGTCACTTTCATTTTATCTAAAGTTCTTTGCCATTTACTTTGTATTGTATTACATTGTAAATTAGGTATGTTAATTTCTTTCGTTCTTAGTTTGTGCTTTCCTTCATTTTTGTTTAAATAGGTCCGTTCGAAAGACATTCTATATGAAACTTGTCAACCTGAATAAATATCTTAAAATGAAATAAAATGGAAATGAATTGCATAGGCCTCAGGTGCCGTTCACATTACTCCGTTTTTGTTATCATCCATTTTTGATGCAATTAAGTTACCCGTTCACATTGCTCCGTTTTTGTACAAAAACGGAGGGGGCAAAACATCCGTTTTTGTCCATTCACATTGATCCACATAATTACAAATACGAAGCTAAAGATATCCATTTTCATGCGTTCACATTGTTCCGGTTTTATGAAACTCATTGTTGAATATTGAAGCGTTTTCAAACCTCGTTTTTGTGCGCTCACATTGATCAAGTGCGTTTTCAAAACCTCGTTTTGTGCGCTCACATTGATCACGTGCATTTTAAAAGACCTCCGTTTTGGTGCTTATTCACTTTTGGTAGCGTTTTTGAAAACGTCCGTTTTTGCGCCGTTTATGTGCGGATCAGTGTCAAAAATTTTCACAAAAATTGGTGAACGGGGCTTAAAGGGGCTCCGTCGTCCAAATGTAAACAAAACGACGATTTTTGCAGTTTTTTGAAAGGTTTTATCACAAGGGATGTTCGTATTTTTTCAAAATGAAAAGTGTTGTTTGGACATAGATCATTGCACTTCACTAATGAACAAACCAAACATTCATATCTTCTATGATTGCTCGGATATAAGTGGACGATTGCTCGGATATAAGTGGATTATTAACGGTCACGTTTTGGTGGCTTGGGTGAAGCTACCAAACAAACTGCAGAAAACAATGGATGAACAATGGATAATTGGTGACAGTTGACGGATTTGTTTATTGTTTGGCGACGGAGCCCCTTTACGGCCATCCCAGTTCAGAAGTCAATAGCGCCAACAAAACTTGGTACTTTTTGGGCCATCCTGTCACTTTGATTGGTTATTTGTTATCTTGCTTTATCTTTTGTAGTAAATTGGCATGTCGACAACACTCTCGTCATCAGACTCAAAGTTATAATTCCGTGACGATGATGTGTCATAACTTTGTGAAGATCCAGGACGCGATTCTTGTTTTCCTTTCCGCCATCCTTTTGGCATCTGCGGATCAAACATATGCAGGTCAGGATATTTTGAGACCAAAGCAGCTTGCTGACCAGTTTGCTGTCGACCAAACTTCAATCGTTCTGTCACGTGATTGTCTTCAATTTCTTTGATACTGGTATCAATGTCATTGCTTAGCTTCTCGATCTCTTCATTCACCTCGTTAAAAAATGTTTCCAAAGGCGATGGGTAGCTGCCAGTCTTCTTTCGAGCTGCAATGAAAGGGAATAAAGAAAATGGGCTAGGAATACCGCCTTGAACGAAGGGTATTAGGACACGGATGTTTTTATCACATATTTATTTACCTTGTTTAGATCCTTGTCTTGTTCTCTTGTCTTGTTTCTTCTCTGTTTCCTCTTCAACTGATGTGTGCAACTGAATATGGGTTTAGGCCCAAATGCCTCGAGTTATTTTGAATATATCTCCTTTGTACTCCTTTCTTAGTGCACCTTCGCAGAACAAAGGTTTCAAATACTGATCAGTGGTTTCAAACCGCAAAGCCATAGGAACACAGGAATAGAAGGGAGATATATTCAAATAACTCGATTATGAACATGACCTATTTCTTTGAACTGAATGACGTCGGAGAAACTGAAGCTATTTCTCTATAATTCTACCGTTGGACTTTTCTGAAATTTTCAATATTTTCAGAATTAGAGTGTTTTTCTTCTTTTCAAGAATTCAAGAAAAATTTTCAAAAAAACTTAAGACAATCGTAATTTTTAAACTGTTTGATGCAACATAAAGCAATTTCGTAGAAAACCATAGTTTATGAATGCCTACAATATGGTATCAAGCAAAAGTCTGCCACTCTTCTGGTTTGTGATTTAGACATTTGATGACGTCACATCCTCAAATGAGTTGAGATGTAAGATATGCTGTAAATTCGAAAACTACTCAAAATTTCTGAAAAGTCCAATGGTATAATTATTGAAAAGTAGCTCTTTTTGGTCATCTCGAAAACATTCCTGATTTAAACGTTTCGACTATGGACTCCAAATCGCTTTGTAATCTACTCCTTTTTGGAAGTTCCGTTTTATGCATGAGTGCGAATAAAATGATTATGGAAGAAACGATTTGCTTTATCGAAAACACGAAACGACTGTAGGTTAACAATCATTTGTTGGAAGGCAGCAGCTTATGTCTTATGTCCGTTATGTCTTGTTTTTTGTTTTTCCTTAACCGTTTTCATTTCTTTTTTGTTATTGTATTTCATTCCAAGAAATATTGTAAGTGCCAGTCATATAGTGGAAACTCGATGACCTTGTGTCTTTTTCCGCTATGATTGGCACAGTTGAATTGTAGTTGTAGTTCTTTTAGCTTTTTAAGATTTGATAGAGAAAAAAGTAGCTAAAGTTTCTTTCAGGTGATTCAGTTCCAAGAAATAGGTCATAGAACTATACACCAACAAGCCGTTCAATCAGAAGAAATGGTCATGGAATTTTACACCCATCTTTTTAAGCTGAGTTAAAGATTTGAAAACCCATGCCCAAACCTACCATGATGAAAAATATATACCTCTTATCCGTTTCAATAACTCGGATAATCCTCCAATGAAAACCAGTAATAAGAGAATGATCCCACCATATTTGATCAATCCCACAGAAATATCAGCGTATGGTGAAATGATGTGATCCAGTAATTCATCCTTTAACGGCTCACCAAGCTATGACAGAGAGGTATGAAAAAAATTCAAAGCGAAAGTCAACTACCGTTTACAAAATTTTCGGAAAACACCACACGGTCCTTCCCCAATACCGACATGGATCTTGGAATACCGCGCTTTGCAACCTCTTACAGGCAACGCAGTTCCTCATATTCATTCCTTCCTTCCTCCCTTCCTTCCTTCCTTCTTTCCTTCCTTCCTTCCTTCTTTCCTTCCTTCCTTCCTTCCTTCCTTCATTCATTTCGAAATTATGATGCATTCAAAGTCACGAGGGCTTTGACCTACCCTGGGTACAAGACTCTCTAACATAAAACGGAGTACCCTGGGTACCTGACTCTCCATTTTATGTTAGAGAGTCTGGTACCCAGGGTAGCTTTGACCGTGAAATCAACAAACTTTGAATTCACCGTCAAGCCCTTATGAATTCAAATTCTTAAAATCGCCATAGCTTCGAAATAAAGAAAATTTGTCTCATGACTAAACTTTGTTCGCGGAACAAGATTTTGGCCTAAAAAATGCCTTTCGCGTCTCTTATCTTGTAAAGGTGGATTGTAGCGTCATCGTAAAGGACGCTTGATGACAATGACTCTTTATGCAATTCATTGAAATTTACAAATATTACCTCATATCGATACACGAGTTTGTCAATTTTCTCAAGAATTTCTTGCTCCCTTTCCTTCGCATATCTGCTAACACAATGCTTTATTCGCTTTGTTTCTCCACCAATCAAAACGCCGTAGGATCCTTTTATTTTTACTATCTTCTCTAGCTGTATATTTGGATGATCTAAATAATTTGCCAATGTGCTTGCTTTGTAATACTCAAGGGCAACTTTGCTGATATTGCCAGAAAGCAAGGATTGTTGAACAAAATGTCCGTTCGATGTGTTACCTAAATAGGAATAAGAGAAGATTCAAATTGATACAAGTCCCTTCAACAGAGAACCCTTATTGATCCAAGCAAGGGTCAATTTCTTACCGAATGGATGCTAATTTAAGAGAATGTCGTTATAGCTGAGAATGTTAAGAGATGATTTTCAATTTTCTGAATTGACTGGCATAGAAGAAGGACATGATAAACTCGAAAACCCCGTTTTTCCTGATAAACTCGGTTTTTCTGATCACTCGGTTCTTCCGATAAACTTGGTTGTCGGTAATTCTCAAAAACTCAAAGCTCGGCGAACATCTCGTGAGAATTCGTTTTTCGGAGATATCTAACGAGACTAAATATGTTTGACGCGAAAGTCACCAAAATCAGATAAACCCGGTTTTTCAGAAAAACCGAGTTTACCTGCAGAAAAACCGAGTTTTTCAGAGAAACTTAGTTTTTCTGACAGAAAAACCGAGTTTTTCTGAGAAACTCGGTTTTTCTGCACATAAAGTCGGTTTTTCTGAAAAACCGGGTTTTTCTGTTAGAAAAACCAACTTTTTCTGAGAAAAACCGGGTTTATCTGATTTTGGTGACTTTTGCTTGCCATAGACGGGTATTACGTACCAGTAGTTAGTAGGTTAGTGTTTGCTAAAAAGAAAAAAATTGATAAAATTAGAAAAATACGTTGGTTAGCAGTGCCGAATTGCTAAGCGTCTATTTCATTGAAAAACTTTGTTTGTTTTGGAGTTTGGCACAACATTTATAATGCTTTGCCTAGATCCAACATTCAAAATATCTTAGCAATCTATCAGTTTACCAGTACAGACCAGTGCAGACCAGTGCAGACAAGTACAGACCAGTGCAGACAAGTACAGACCAGTGCAGACAAGTACAGACCAGTGCAGACAAGTACAGACCAGTGCAGACAAGTACAGACCAGTATCAGGCTCCGTTAACATTTCTCCGTTTTTGTTAATATCCGTTTTGTGGCATCCAAGCTACCCGTTCACATTGTTCCGTTTTTGTACAAAAACGGAGGGAAAAACATCCGTTTTTGTCCGTTCACATTGATCCCCCTGATAACAAATACGAAAAGAAAAACCTCCGTTTTTGTGCGTTCACATTGCTTCGTTTTTGTGAAATTCATTGTTGAATATTGGAGCGTTTTCAAAAACCTCTGTTTTTGTGCGTTCACACTGATCAAGTGCGTTTTCAAAAATCTCCGTTTTTGTGGATATCCACTTCTGATCGCGTTTTCGAAAAACTCCGTTTTTGTGGCGTTTTTGTGCAGATCAGTGTGAAAAATTTCACAAAAACGGAGGTTTTTCCTCCCGTTTTTGTACAAAAACGGAGCAGTGTGAACGGGGCCTCAGTCTCTTATAGGCAAGGGTGAGAGTTGTTCCTCATTGAGCCATGGTCAGCCAGAGTCCTTGGCACACTACAATGTGAGACCATCGGAAAATCAAAATTGGCCTTCGCGGGAACTATAGATCTACTGTGCAGTTGTTGAACCGATAGAACAGTGCAACTAAAGTGAAACTTTTCTATTGGTATAAATGCTATGGAGTAGAGACATGGACTATAACAAAAACACTTGAAAAACGTCTTGAAGCATTCGAGATGTGGTCGTACAGAAAAATGCTGAAACTGTCATGGACAGAGAAAGTGAAAAAGAGGAAGTGCTTCAAAGAATGAATGAAAAAAGAAAACTGTTCAATATCTTGAGAGAAAGGAAGCTAAGATATTTTGGGCATTTGATACGACAAAATAACATTTACAGAATGCTGTTAGAAGGATATATAGATGAAAGGAGAGACAGAGGTCGCCCAAGGATTAACTGGTTTGACAACATCAAGGAGTGGACTGGTATGCAGTATGAACGGGCAACAGAGACAGAGCCAAGTGGAGGGCTACTGTGTCATCCAACGTCGAAAGATACGGAACATGGAGAGGAGAAGATAAATACTGCAGTGTAGATACATGGTTTCCACTTAGGCCAAATTTGATTTGCCAACAGTCTGACATTGTAGCATGCCCGCAAAAGACCCTGGGTGACAATAACTCTTCAAGACAAATTGATTTTCGATATCAGTACAATACACGTTTTTTTTTCATAAGAAATTGGTTTATAAGAAACTAGTACTACGATGACCAAAAATTTAAGAAACTCTAGTACTACGCTCAAGAACACTTAAGAAACTCTTAAAATTCAATTTCTGTATGTCTCTTTTATTTATGTCTCTCTAACAAAGGTACCTTCATCTTTTTTTAACGTTTAATTGCGAAAATTGATAAATTTTTGCCTTTATGTGCATGGCTTGTTTGTGGTGACAAGATCAATGCAAAATGAAAGCCTTTTGTCGAGAAGAAGCCTAAAATTTTAACAATATTGCAATTTTAGGCCCAAAAAATAAGAAACTAATTGAGAAACTTTTACTATTAAAACACCGAAATTTTCATGCGAAATTAAGAAACTTTTAGTACTAAGTGCTGATCCAAGTTTCACATATAAAAAAAACGTGTGATCCAATTTTGATATTTTACAAAACAGTGGAGAATTTGTATGGAATTTTGATATGAAATGTCATTCACAAACATCTATTTGATCAATAAACATCAACGGGAAAATATATTCCAAGATGATGAAAGAAACTGATTCAAATTTCATGTGAATTATTCAGAACTATGACCAATCGATCTACTTCCTTTTTCGTGAATAACTGTTTCGAAAAGAAAGCCCTACTTATGAAATAAAGAGTTACTCAATTCAATTTTCGTTGCTTGCACAGTTTTCACATTCTCATTCAATTTTAAGCAGTTGATACATTAACTGTTCACAGTACCAGGTTGGTGAAAGGTCTTTGTTTCAACTCGTAACATGTAAAGCTTCTTGTTGCTGATGACACTGAATAACAAAAGCTAAATCAAAGGGCCTCACTGTTTTACAGAAGTCGGAAGAGTAAAACAGCAGCAAGTTCAACAGAGTAACGCAAACTTCTGGAGCTATGTGAACAAGAATGACAGAGCTTTGAGTACAACGGAGATACATCCGGTGAATCGGAAATGTGACCCTTTGTTTACAACGGTGTTTATCATATTGTGTTTCAAGACCGGTTCACACGATCATATTCACGTAAAATTTGCTTCACATTTTTTATGTGGTCACATAAGTAAACGGGATTCGCAAGATGCTTGAAGTTATGCGAAGCGGTGAAACTAATCCCTTTTAGTTTGCCCTCATAGACTTTTCATTCGAGAGCTGCTGAAATGAAAAATCGATGATGGCAAATTAAAGGGGATTAGCATAGGGCTCAAATCTTTTAAATCTTTAAAAAGGTGGGTGTAAAATTCTATTCCGCTTTTATTTGAATTGAATGGCTTGAAAGGAACTTATACTATTTTGCTGTAAATCTGCCGTGGAAATTTTTTGATATCTTGATTTGTAAAAAAAATTGATGGAAAATTTTGAAAACATTTAAATCATCGTAATTCCTAAACAAAACGAGGAAAAATCATATAGCTTTAAAAAAACAATAGTTTATGAAGGCCTACAATATGGTGAAAAGCAGAAATAAATATCTTTTCTGGTTTAAGATTTAGAAATTTGATGACGTCATAGCCTCAAATTTGATAAATGCCGCCATTTTGAAACTAATCAAGATATCAATAAATTTCCATGGAAGATTTACAGCAAAAAGCACTAAGTTCCTTCCAAGCCATATAATTCAAAGGAAACTGCAATAGAATATTACACCGACCTTTTTAAAGATTTGAGCCCTATGTTGAGGGGATTGATTTTCGCCGCTTCACATAACTTCAAGCAACTTGTGAAGCCCGCTTACACGATCACATTCTGTGACCACATAAAAAATGTGAAGCAAATTTCACGCGAATATGATCGTGTAAACCGGCCTTTAAGGAAAAGAATATTTGATCTTTGAAGTTACGAAAGTTTCATCTGCTAACCGTCCTATTCGGATCACGATAGCAGTTGTTGTGCTAAACATTGGGTCCTCTGTTATCTATGAATATCCTCAAATCAAATAAAACAAAATTCCATGAGATGTTTTCAAAAATCAAGAAATCATACTGGATAAAAAAAGCTAAAAGCTTTTGTAGTTTGGAGCTTAATTTTCCAATGGACCCGCAGGTCAAACAGAAAATGTTTTGACATTGCAAAGTATCCAAACGGTTTGACATTGTTTTGAGAGCAATTTTTGTCAATACTTGTTTGAAACCATTGAGTCACTTTGGAAGCCTTTTTCTGACAAATATGAATCGATTCTGCATTGAGAGAATTAAAAATCTAAGAAACTCACAAGAAACTGTTGGTAGCAATATACAGTTACAGAGACCCGCTGCCAGCCCCGGGCCTGAGGTTCATGTAACAAAAACACACGCGTGTTGTTCTTTAAAACATGTTCAGTATCTTACCTAATGTCACTTTACCACCATACAGTTGAGCTGTTAACATGAGAGTTTCTTCTGAAGTTAGGACCTGAAGTGGAAAGGAAAGTAATGAAAACGAAATCTACTTCGGCAAAGCCGGATAAATTTAACGGTTGCGAAATTTGCAGGAGTTAATTAACAACCAATTTAAAACAACTTTCTTCAAGAACTGTTTCCAAGCAAAATCACCAATCAATTTTTCACAGGAGACAGGAGTACAGTACGGATAATTTCTGACTTAAAATCTCTGAATTTGGAAGAGTTCGTTTCAGAATTCATAAAATTTCATTATTCAAAAGACAGAAAAAACCAAATTACAAAAATTTGACCTCTTTCCCAATTACATTTGATTCACAACACGCATGGCTGTCTTGGAAATGCATGATTTATTTTTGAATACTACCGAGCGAGTTAAAAAAAAGGTTCGGCGCTTGAGAGGCTACTGCTCCCTGAATATATCAGCAATTATATTTTGCAATAACGGATTGAATAGCTAACATGTTCAATTATTTTTTTAATTTTTCCTGACTGAAATCGGTCTCTCCGTTCAGATTAGACAAGGAATTTTCTAATAAAAGTCCCTTTGAGAAACCTTAAAATACGTGCTAAAATCGTGAGAAAGTTTCCCTAATATTTTAACCTTTTATCAATGAGTTGAAACGCTTTAGCACGTGCTATCCTTTCAGGGGGAATGAAAACAGTTTTCCCCCTGGTATGAATAACTTATTCAGAGGGATTCAATTCTCCCAAGAGGACAAAATACACGAATGCATAGTAGTGTCATTATTGCTAGGAAGGAAAACAAAGGGAAACTTTGCTGGTCGTTTTCATTCGTTTTTTGCACATTTTCGAAAGGGGCTTTCTGCAGAAAATCTCCCATATTGACGCGAACGAATGGCCGATTATAGCCAGGTAAATGACTGAGCCTAAATAAACATATCAGCAATAAAACGACACAGCTTTCAATATTATTGCTTTGGTAGTGAGGGAGAAGGATTTTTTCAAACGCCGGGCCTTTTTATTGACCCATCCGGTATATCAATAAATCGCCATTTTTATTTCTAAATTCAGGAAAAAAAGTCGTTGAATTGGATTAAGTTGCGAATGATTTGTTCTGTAACAAAGTAATCGTCTCAATACGCGTCTTGTTAGATGACTATGATGCACCTTTTGCTGATCTTCTTGTCAGAAGCAATGAAAAAACTGTCCATGTTCAGAATGTACAAAGACTGATGATAGATATTTACAAAACATTACAAGTCTCTATTTTTGTCGGAACTATTCCAGAGAAGAGAGGTCAGGTATAATCTCAGAATGAATGACACAGTTTTACTTCCAAGTACATCCACCGTGGCCTTCGGCATAAAGTCCATCTGTTTTAGGGGTAGCATACTCTGGAACAGCATGCCAGATGTGATAAAGAGCAGCGAAACGGTCGCTTCCTTTTGCAAAAATCAAAACATGGCTGGGGAAGGATGCAATTGTAAATTATGCCGTTTATTGTAAATATTATGGTTTGCTGTATTTAAGTTATGTATTTAAGTTGGTTTTTATTAGCTTACTCTTTTAAAGAGCATGAGCTATTAGTACCCATACCAACTGTAAATAAGAAATATTATTATTATTATTATTATTATTATCAATTCCATTCTTTTGTGCGAACCAAAGTAAAAAACGAAATTTTTACTTGTAAGATTACTCACCCGTCCATCTGTAATGAAATGCGTTGGTTTGAATATGAACTCAACACTGAAGATGCTTGAAATATTACCAATGACCATCGATGTTAAAACAAGTCCAATTAACATCCATGCTACTGAGAAAATCCTTCCACGTACTGTGATTGGCACCAGATCTCCATAC
>REGL01000701.1:4989-40469 GCA_004194395.1 Aurelia aurita complex sp. Pacific | reverse complement strand
TTTATTCATATTAAAATATTACAATAAATCTTACATTCTACTATACGTTCCTGATTACTATACTACACTACAGGGACGATACCATGGGGAGCGAAAGACTATGACTACCCCATGGCCAATATGAAAAGACACGCAACGTTAAACTAAATACAACTACACTACGAACGATTTAAAAACTACTGGATACTATACTAGATTACATCCCACATCAGATGTCACGTCAGGGTTGCGATCAATGCGAACGCAACTCGTTCAAGTTATTTAAGGTAAATCAAATGCCTGTCATCTGATGTGAAACAGAATTTACAAAGAAAAGGAAACATTTACGTAAAGAGACTTGGTGGCTGCTTTGTGCATGACTGAGGTTTGGAAGACCTTAGTCAAACCGACCAGTTTCGTGAATGAAATGTAAAGTTAGTTCGAGTATATCTCTGTTCAAGTCATAAGAAAGGTCTTGATCACCATATAATAAAAGCTGCACCAAAGCATCATTTGAAAGATTGGTGATTTGTACAGATGGACGAGTCTTTAAAGGCAATGGGTCCATGTAAGTAGCATGCTTCGAGGGGGATATTTCGCAAACATGTGATATTTTCCTATGTATTCATGCGACTCATGTGATCAGTTTTCGTGCGAATAGGAGGTTGAGTATTGAATGACTTCCCACGCAGTCTAAAGTCCAATATTTTTCAAATGATCAGTTTGAACAGCGTCAGTCTAAACCAGTCAAACCACTCAAAAGCTGCATGCATGTCGGCATTCTGTCAGCAGCTTCAACAAGCGTGCATGCAACTGATATTTATATGGGCACACTGCCTTTAAAGGGGCTCAGTCGTCAAACAGTAAACAAATCCGTAAACTCGCACGTCTCAGGGATTATCCATTGTTCATCCATTGTTCTCTGCAGTTTGTCTGGTGGCTTCACCCAAGCCACAAAAAAGTGACCGTTAAAAATCCACTTATATCCGAGCAATCGTACAAGATATGAATGTTTGGTTTGTTCCTTAGTGAAGTACAAGGATTAATGCCCAAACAGCAACTTTCATTTTGAAAAAAATACGAAAATCCTGTTTGATATCACCTTTCAAAAACTGCAAAATCATCGTTTTGTTTACATTTTGACGACGGAGCCCCTTTAATATTGATAGGTAGCATGCGACATGACTGAAACTTCCAATTTCCTCTTACTCTTTAGCAGAGGTTACTGTAGCCAGACAAGAAGTATCTGTCAAGTGATTGAGATAGGTTCACCTGGAAGTTTCAGAGAAAGTGACCGGGGGAGGTGTAGAGAATTGGCAACACAAATAAAAGAAAGAAAGGGCCGAGCTAACACGGTATGGGAAGGGTGAAACAAAATAAGATTTTTGCCAAAGTAACGCATGAGATTCATTCGTAAACAGGCAACACTCATTTACCGTGTGGAGGAAAGACTAACAACACGCAATGGCGGATGCAGTAACAGAAGTAAACGATGGAAAGAGAAAAAGGCATTTGATGCTAAATATGATTACATACCCAACAGTTGTCATGGTGATATAGGCCAGCCAAATACCACTTCCTGTGCCTCTTGTATAAGAACTGGAAAAGTCCTGACTGTTTTTAGAACATTCCTACGAATAAGAGAACCAAAGGATTAGGATTGAACACAAAGAAAATGGTACTTGTACCGATCTTTCCTTGCAGGAATGGCGTACGGTATGTCCATCTGATTGCCCACCAGAAATATTGTTGTGCACTTCTTTTGAAGAACAAAGGCGTGACCTCCTCGCTGGTGTCCTTCCGGTGCTGCGCTCATTTGAAATTAGGGACGTTCCAAATCCTGTCCTTTTACAGATTCTTTTGTACGGCGATAAAAAGTTGCCATTTGAAGTAAATAACTTCATTAAATATCCCTAAATCTTGTGCCTAACGGCCTAACCTACTTATTTGTAATTAGAAAGTATTGTAAAATGTAATCTGTATTATATTTACGTCCCCTTTAAAGGTGGTGTGAAGTGAAAATTTTTATTGATGCAAATGAATAGCGCAGTTGAATGATAAAGAATGTCGTTTAAAGTTTTTTGATACCTTGTTTCATTTCCGAGTTATCCACTATTGTGTATGATTGGCTAATGACGTCATTTTGTTTGCAAAATGTAAAGAAAGTATACAAGGTTGGCCATGTTTCCAAAGAGAAATCTAATTAAAAAACTTTGCACAATCAACATGCCTTTCTAAACACCATATTAACTCATGAGGCAATTTATATAGCATATATTCAGCTCAGCTGAAATATTTCTTACAACTGTAACCTTTCAAAGATCAGATACAGCTATATTTCCATATGTTATCCTAGTAATTTGCAAACAAAATGACGTCATCAGCTGCAACTTAATATCAGTGGATATCTTGAAAACGAAATGAGATAGCAAAGAAATTTAAACAGGATTCTTCAGCATTCGACTGTGCCGTCCATTTGCATTAATAACAATTTTCACTTCAGGTCACCTTTAAGGTAAACTTCTTTTTTTCTTTTTTGTAGTTACGTGCAGTTTTAGNTAAACACCATATTAACTCATGAGGCAATTTATATAGCATATATTCAGCTCAGCTGAAATATTTCTTACAACTGTAACCTTTCAAAGATCAGATACAGCTATATTTCCATATGTTATCCTAGTAATTTGCAAACAAAATGACGTCATCAGCTGCAACTTAATATCAGTGGATATCTTGAAAACGAAATGAGATAGCAAAGAAATTTAAACAGGATTCTTCAGCATTCGACTGTGCCGTCCATTTGCATTAATAACAATTTTCACTTCAGGTCACCTTTAAGGTAAACTTCTTTTTTTCTTTTTTGTAGTTACGTGCAGTTTTAGCAATTATTTTTCTCTCTAGTAGTTACGTGCAGTGGTATGTTCGTATTTCCTGTTTTATGTTGCCATGAGGTAGACGTAGTTTTCGCTCCAATTGGTATTGTATTAGTAGTAGGGTATGGTATTTTGTAAGTAGTGTTGAAAGTAATATGTATTGTAAGTTATTAAATGATGTAAAAAAATACCCACCAAAATCCAAAAGAATATGCCAGCTAGGACTGTAAGTACAGTTGATATCAAAAGCAATGGATATTGTTCCCAAATCGAATCTTGGACGAGATGTGCTGCTGCGTTTCCAAGCTCTCTCTTAGTGAGTCTTCTGCTGAAGATTGCCAAATTCCGTGCAGAAATTAGCGGAACAAAGCCGTACACGTGTGCATTATCATCACCTTCAACTTCCATTGTATCTTTAAATCGTGGCAGAGCCAAGTGTGTCCCGGCAAACATCGCAGTCAACAAATCATTTTGATCATATTTGAGAGCACTGGAATTTGTTGAATCTCGGTTCCAATCTACATGGCTTAGTCCATGCCTTCCAGAGCAGTTTCCACAACAAGATGTCACAGCCTCACTCAACATTGCAGGAAGTATTTCAAGCCCTCTTCCTGCTCCATATACCAGAGGAGGTAAGGGTAACCGTGCTGACGAAACTCTCTGTGGACATCTGCAAGTATCTATTGAAAAATATAATGGAAAAGCATGGCACACTTTTAAAAAGCCATTGAAGAACTCTTTTGACTGACCCACACCACCAGCCAAAGCTACCCAAAAGAAGGAAAGCACCCTTACCTGATCTGTGCAGAGGCCCAACATAGGGATAATTTGTTAATGCTTGTCAGCAGAATGACATCTTTAAAAAGCAAGGCATTTGAATTAGGCTTTCTGGGTGCTTTTAAATAAACGTCTAAATAGTACTTTTTGATGCCTTCTTAACCATTAACCATCTACGAATACATCACATGATCTAGCATAGCTGGGCTCTTGAAGGTGAATGTGAAGTTGCGTTTTTCAGCGCTAAGCGCTGGGATCGCAGAAATAGAGCAGACCTAATCGAGTCCGCGACCCCTTGTCATGACGCTCAAGTAGTGGGGTCCTACCGGGTATCGAACCCACTCCGCCTGACTGTTCTGGCTGCAAAGTCAGAGGATTTCACCACTGCGCCACAACACCTTATATGAGAAACTTTACCAGAAAAGATATCATACCATATGAATTTAATGTAAAGAGGTCCTATGGAGAGTTAGGGTAATGTTTCAAGTTTCTTTAGATCATTCGAAACTTTATGAGATGTTAGGATTAACGTTTAGGTTTCCCCAGGGCCACACGGATTGATCTTCCTAACCCTCACTGTATTTTGCGAATCAAACGAAAAGCACTTTATCTCCATTCTGAATGTTTTTACTGCACTGCTTCGTGGATCGACGTTTTCTTTTCCAAAGGAAAGACTCAGGCAAGCCCCAATCATTTGGAAATAAGGCTGCGTGTATCAGCAACCCATATTTTTCATTAATATATTTAAGAAAGCTGGAAACATTTCTAGCGATTGCTAGCTAATTTAGGCCTACTATGCATGCCGCACCCAGGCATGGGACCCATAGTTTAATGTAGACGCCCAGGGAATAATATTTCATATTGCATACCTCCATATTTCGGGTATGACCAAACACCATATCCTCCTTCGGTGAAAGCCAAAATGCGAATTGCATAATGTCCAAATGGTTTGAGACCATTCAGAATGACACTTCGGTTTGGTTCCAAAACATCAACATGATAGGCCACTACTTTCACCGCAGGGACATCGTTTAATTCAGACAACCAGTATTGAATTCGATATCCAAGAACTTCGCCTCTTGCCCCTGATCTGCTGATTTCATTCCATTTTAATGATATGCGATAGAAGTCAAACATGTCGGTTATTTCAAGGTTTGGAGCCTCAATAGGTGCTAAAAGGAATGTTATCAAAATAAGCAAACATTAATTGAAATATCAGATGAAACAAGAAGAAGGAGCGATGAAGTTAGGGGCTGATAAAGAACACTGTCAGAAGGTTTGGATCACCATTTTAGAGATCGGCTTTATGTACTGGCGACGGGGTTGTCATTGCCTTTTGCTCCGCATCGCATCGTCCCTGTAGTGTTGTATAGTAATTAGGAAAGCATAGTAGAATGTATGACGCATTGTAATATCTTATATCAATACAAAAATAAATCAATTACTCCCCATTGGATGTAAGAACGCCGAATGTAAAGAATTTAAGTAAGTAGTAGAATGTAAAACGTATCGCAATATCTTAAATGAATAAAAAAAAGTAAATCAATTATTTCCCACCGGACATAAGACAGCCGAATGTAAAGAATTTAAATAAGAACTTACATCTCTGTTTACATGTGCCATTAATAGTAAAAATGGTGCCAAGACCAACGGAAGTGAATGCACCAATTCTTATTTGGTACCAACTGTAATCCTTCAACTCAGCAATATCCGTATGGTATGTTGTAGCATTAACCTCCTTCCATTTCTCACCAGGCTCTGCACCATAAACTGCCGAAGGGTCCACTGCCCGGGGGGCTCTGTTGTATTTATGAAGCGAGGTATTAAGAGGCTTGTAGAATATCCTGTAGCCAAGGATTATGCCATTTCGCAAGGACTCTGGAATCGGACTCCAAAAGACGTTGATTGAGTTTGGTTTGGAAGGCCAGGTCTCCACAATTGTGGGTGGTGCATCTGGCTCTGAAATGAATAATTGAATTTTGCTATAAATTTAAATGCAATTAAATTTTTCCTGAAGGTGGTGTGGCCAAGTGGTCAAGGCTCAGTACATGAATCTAGTGGCGTCTACCCGCGTGAATTCGAATCCCATCATCAGAATTACAGTACGAACCCGCAAAATAGAAACCACTTTTTTAAGAAGCCTCGGGCTGATTTCGTTGAGAAATGGTAACCCTCTCACTTCTATATGTTTTAATGGAAAATTAAAAGCTGCCCATCCTCTTGAGCTCGGTAAATTTGCCATTCGGTAAAAACACTCGGTAAAAGAGGTTTGGATCGAGTGTCTAAATCTGGTAAATTTTGCCAAGAAAAACAAAAGCATGACCTCCATTGTCAGTAGAAACATTGTTTGCTGCGGCATGAAGACTTCAGATCTACTTCAGATCGGATTTACAGCAAAATCATCAATAACTTTACTACAAGTGAGTTATACAAATGTTACAGTTAATACACAGGGAAGTTTATTTGCTTTTTAGCCTTGTTGCTCGTTTTCATTCAATATTAGCTAATTTTGTTATACAACAGTCAAGCGCTTTCGCACACATTTTCATCAATATCATTGCCGCTTGCCCAAATAAGACTCGTATCGGTCAAACAAGGATGACTCGCGCACAACGGAAGAAAGATACGAATATATCATGGCACTTACTGTCTTCAGCTGTTGTGACGTTAACAGTCTTTGAAAGCACTCCTTTCCCTTTGCTATTGAATACTTGTACGCTGATACTATATGATGTGTATTTTCTTAGCTGTGGTATTTCTATCTTTCCCGAAGGATCGTATTTTGTTATATTGAAAACTTGACCTTCATCGCATCCAGCAGGTCTATCTTCATGGCAATCAGTCACGCGGTATCTCACGATGTAGCCAAGAACCTTGAAAATCAAAGGAGAAATTTTTTTTTATATAATATATTCCAAATAAAATTTACAATACAGATTACGAACTACATTATTTACAAAATTACTCTACAAGGACGATCAACCACAGGGAGCAAAAGGCTGTGTCTACCCCGAGGCCATTAAATAAAGATAATAAAGGAAAAGAAACTAAGTTAACTATGGGACAAAATCGGGTGGCTTGTGAAGGGATGGGTAAGTGGCTACAGAGATTGACTCGAATCGACCAGTTTTATGGATAAACTGTAGCATTAGCTCAAGAATTTGTCTATTTAGTGAAATAGGAAAATCTTTATTGCCATACAATAAAAGTGGTAGTAAAGCTTCATTTGCAAGATTTACATATCCAAGTGGTCGTATTAATGCATAGATTCCAGCGAGGAGGTCTCGTCTTTGTACATCAAAACAAGGGCAGACATTTCAGACTCATTTTTGAGGGCACCCTGTCTCATTCATGATTGGCTGAAGATTGTATAGGATGATTAAAGATTTGCATGGCAGAATTAGCAGAAAAGAATTGGAAACAGATCCTTTCGAATTGAACTGAATTTTTATCATGCAAAAAATTTAAAGAGTCTGGGCTCTAGCTCCTTTCCTTTGTCTGAGCTTTGTTCTCTAAACCAATCACATGCGTGACAGAGCTCCTTTAATTGAAAAAGTAGCCTGTGGGCAGGCTTCAAGGACGACGAGAAACGGAGTAAGGGAGCCTGCAGCAGTAGGCTACATTTTTGAATTCCATATACCTGATCTGAGGTAGAAATATTCAATGTTTTTATCCCTAATTTCAATGCCATAAGCGATGAAAATGGTTTTATTGACAAATTGTGCGTTTTACTACTCAGTTATATGCTTGTGTGACCACAGAAAGCCCAGGCGGTTGATTGAACGAAAATAAGTTCAAAACTTCAAAATAGACAATGGTAATGCCTTTGTGTCTTATCTGTTGCACTTCTCTACGGCTGCAGTGTGTTTCCTTTGTTGACTTCTGTACTGCGTTATTGTTCGAATACGAGAGTTCGACGTGAAGTAACACTACGCCTTCCTATATAAAATTACGGCGTTGCCAAATTACTGGATGGCGTAGTGCGAGCGAAGTTAAAACAGTTCATTGAATTTGGCTTGAAGAAGAGTTTCACTCCTTGTAATTTCATATAGGAAGGCGTAGTGTTACTTCACATCGAACTCTCGTATTCGAACAATTACGCAGTACAGAAGTCAACAAAGGAAACACACTGCAGCCGTAGAGAACTGCAATAAATATAAGACACAAAGGTATTATCATTGTCTATTTTGAAGTTTTGAACTTATTTTCGTTCAATCAACCGCCTGGGCTTCCTGTGGTGTGACTTCACAATTTCAATGTCAAGGAAAGATGGCAAAGAAAGCTGCATACCTCAAATGAGGAATATGTAATTTTTCGAAGATTACACCCATTTCTGCAGGCCCTTTTTTCTTTTTTCTCCTTCGGTGTTACCAGATAAGGCCTGTTAACAGGCTATTAAATAAGTCGTTTATGATATTGGAAAAAGATTGTAAGATATGTCAGGTGAATTAAAAGGTTTGTACAATGTTAAAAGATTACATTTGTAACGTAAAAATATCCCATTCAAATAGATATAGCACATGCGCCTTCAACAATGGATAGGCCAAAGAAACAACGCTGCTTCTGGCAGTTTTCTTTGTTTTTGTTCATAGAGAAGCTTATTTACCAAACAATTCCATCAAAAAAGATAAAATATTTAGCGGGTTGTGGAATAAAAAGTACGCGATCGATCGATATTCAAAACTAAAATGTTAATCTGCCAGTCAAAGGCTAACTTAGATATGAAAATTTCGTTTGGTAAAAACATTCATCTTTCAGACTCAGAAATCAGGAAAATTTTGGCCAGGGCTTGTCTGGGAAAGAGAATTCCATAACAGATTTTGGTCTATGATTTACTTGCTACTGACGTTTAGATTTTATTTCTAATACCAACCATTGTATTGGATTTAATTTTCAATGGCAAGTAAATCATGGACCAGAATCGAGCGTGGATTTCGTGACAGCAGCCATAAGCATTGATTAGAAAACAAGTTCTGAAAGACCCAGATGGAGTTTACCTTTCCATTTGCATCTCCGTCAACCTCTTCCATGCTATTCCAATGTAGTACGATCTCTGTTGAACTTGCATTTTGACCAGTTATATTTCTAGGGGCTTCATATGGAGCTTTATGTGAGAAAAAAGGAGTTTTAATCATTTCAAGAAAGTCCATGCCACGGTGTTTGGATAAGGTGTTCATTTCAACCCTTAGTACTACTTCCTTGGAACGTTAAGTAAAAAAATTTCATATGATCATTGCAAGTGAGGACACTAAAGGGGCTCCGTCGTCAAACAGCAAACAAATCCGTAAACTCGCACGTGTCACCAATTATCCATTGTTCATCCATTGTTTTCTGCAGTTTGTTTGGTGGCTTCACCCAAGCCACCAAAAATTGACCGTTAAAAATCCACTTATATCCGAGCAATCGTAGAAGATATGAATGTTTGGTTTGTTCCTTAGTGAAGTCCAATGATTAATGTCCAAACAGCAACTTTCATTTTGAAAAAAATATGAAAATCCCGAGTGATATCACCTTTAAAAAAACTGGAAAAATTATCGTTTTGTTTAAATTTCGACGACGGAGCCCCTTTAATTCGGCATTTTCGATCACGTTTGAGTGACTCAAATGAACAATGGTGGATAAATTATAGAAATGAACAAATAAACTAATGATTGGATACAAATGACTTCGAAAGTTTCATCTCAAACTGAAAAAAGAGCATGCAAGAATCGCATGTTTATCTTTAAAATTTTGCAACATGCTGTGATAAAAATCTTATGTTTCCACGGCAAAAGAAGATATGCATAGATAGCAGATTTTTCAAAACGAATCAACGGTAAAATACCACATCAGCTAGCTTTATATCCATGTGTGCAAGTTTAAGGGTAAGCTCATTCTTTTTCCTAGAAGGACTTGGAATGCCAACGCAATTATGACTGACATTATGCACAGTTGACTCCCCAGTAAAACGACCTTAAAGGGAACCAGAAGAGGTTTTGTAAAATCGGGGGTTCGTTACAACGATAGAAATTACAAAGAATTTGTCAAATAAAGCAAACAGCCATTTAGTTCTTTATACCGAGCAAATCATTAAATCGCAGGTTCGTTATTTAGAGATACAGTTGGATAAAGAGCTGTTAAAAATTGAGGTATTCAATAGGCAATAATAACGTTGATAGTACTGCAACAAATAAGCCAATAAAAGAATGAACAGAATAAAGTAGTAACATTCAAGAAGTAATATAATAGTAATACTCTTACTTCCTGACATTTAAACTTACTGAATTCATCCGTCCAAACTGTAACATTCTCACTAAACACTCCATCAGCTTTATAAGTAAAGGCCAAAACCTTGAATATATATGGTGTAAAAATCTTCAATCCTGTAACGTTTTGACTGAAAACATCACTGCCATTTTGTCTGTTCGGAATAACAATATACTTCCAGGGAGCATGACTGATTGTCCCATCTTTGTAATATAACTTATACCCAGTAACTATTCCATGCCTGAATTCTTTCGGCACGCGTGTCCAGTTCATTGATATATTTCTGTGATCGATGAAATGACCAGTTAAATTCATTGGTGGTCTTGTGGGTCCTTGAAAAAGATAAGGTGGAATCATTCAAGTTTAAAGAAAGATAAGATATAAAACCACAGAATGGAGGCAATGAATAGCTAGCCTTCGTTAATCTTAGAATTTCAAGCTGCAACTGCTGTGAAAGCGTTGCTTTGCTGTTACAAGTATAAAAACTCTGGCGCGAAAAGGCGTGACTAAAAACAGAGCAGCAAGAAGGGTGCAAGAAGGGGCGGGACGATGGATAAAGCCAAGAAAGTGAAGTTGAAAAGCCATCATGAATGCGACTTCGAGCAGTAGCAAGGCCAGACTGGTATGAATTATTTGATAACATAAGCTTCCTCATTTCGATTTATGTGTGACTGCATTTAGGCCAGATATGTAATTTATTTCGTTTTGTTTTTCGTAGATTGTTATCTACTTATCTTGCGTATCCTTGTCACTGGAGTTGATGATATGAATAACAAAATGGCTGATGTTGTTTTTTTGCTTGTCTGGCTGCATGAGAGTTCAAACATTACACAAACTTTACACAGTTCCACACATTACAGAGCTACACAAACTTTAGGCTTTATGCTTATGAGGCTATTTAGAAGAAATCGCTCTCTTTTGCATTTTCCCCAAGTTTCTTCATAGCATAGACAAAAAAAACGTAGCCTTGAGGTAGAAGAACATGGCATTAGATACTTGGGCAAGTACCTAGGCCTTCATCTTATGGTGATATGCCATTTTCCCGGAAATATTGGTACTCATAATCCTGCAAATTTTGAAGAATGTAAGGGTCATACTTCCACAACTTTAATCAAAATCTGGGCCATAATGCTGCACACGAAACATTTCAGGTAATTCTTATATATGTGTAAATCTTTATCCACGACAGGACCTATATTTCCGTAAATAATCTAAAAATGATACCCATAATTCCGTGAAGTGTTCGAAAATTATACATACTATTCCGCAACTGTTGGAAAAAGTACCCCATGAAATGGCACGTCCCCCTGTAACGCCCAAAGATATCCCCGCCCCAGATATCATGGTGGGAAAATAAGTTGAAATATTGGACAAAAAGAATCCAATAACATACCATCCGCATCTGTCCGAATCTCTGTAATATTACTGTACGGACCAGAACCAATGTTATTCAGAGCTGCCACTTTGAATTGATACACAGTGTAGAAATCCAAGCTTTTGACATGTAGAGAAACATTTGCAGCTCCAACGGTGACATTTTTCCATTCCACAGCACCAATTTTTTTCTTGTATTTCACGTTGTAACCTGTAATGATACCATTGCGATCTGGGACAGGTACTGATGTCCAAAATACACGTATTGATGTGGAACTTGTGAAACTTCCAGTGAGGCTGGTTGGCGGAGCGGAGGGCGCTGAAAAGGAGAGCATCAATGTTAAAGAGAATCAACGGAGATAAAAGCCCCGCGCGGAAGGAGTCTGGGTATTCTATTGTTAGCCTACTGTATTTGATGATTTCGAGACGTTCGTTGATCTTGTTTAGCCAGAGGAACAATAACGTGCGTAGGAGTTTTCTTTGTCCTATTTATAAATTGCCTCTACATAGCTCCGTTGATTCATTTTATTATTTGTGTTATGAAAGTGTCTTTGCTGGTTAAAACAGTGCTCAATGCCATGTAGGCAGATCGAATTATAACAGGATTGAGACAATAAGACAGATTACATGTAATGTTTCTTATTGTCTCGATCCTGTTATAAATTTTTTCATAAATTTTTTATAAATTCTCATAAAATACATGGACGAACTACAATTACGATGCCACAGGGAGCATGGAAGTAAACATCAACCTTACAGCTATTTAAATAAAAATATAAGGAACAGTAACTAAACTTAATTAACTGATTACCAATACAATCGAATGCTAAGGAGAATCACGAATTCTCTTCAGACCTTGGTCGAAACAACCTTGGTCGTGCGTTTGTGTGTAATTCTATTTGAACTCGATTATCTACAAAATAGCAAACAATATATACATTCAATATATACACATCAACTAATCAAAATCGAATATAAAATAACGATATACATTTTACAGTACATGCCTCTGCTGTATGCCTGCTGACAGGCCAAAATAATCGACCTATCTTACCTCCTGGTAACGTTCTGTGTGTGAGTTTAGATGAGAAAACACCGACACCTTTGATCGTCATCCCAGCGACTTGAATATCATAATCAATGTATGCATCTAGATTTTCTAACAAAGCTGATTTCTGATAAACGATGATTTCTTTCGGTGCATCTTGGCCATCATTTCTCCGGTATTTCACTTTATATGATACGATGACTCCATATGTTTTGCTTGGGTTTATTTCAGACCATGTGACATTAATGGACTTAGGTTGTTTGGCATTTGCTGTTACAGATGTAGGTGGGGCTCCTGGTACTGAAATGAGAAACAGAAGAATACCGGGTGAACCAGCAAAAAAGTTCCCACTTTTGAAAATTCATAGCATCAAGAGTACTAAATGGATTGGAATGAATCAATATTTGCTTGACAGCCAAAAGATCGAAGTATTTTGTGATTTTTCTCACGTTCCTACCAGCATTGGAAAAATTGGTAAATTCAAGCTTACAAAAACTTGATGGTTGCAAAATGACTGAAAAAGGCCTAAAATGCTTGATCAAATCATAAAGGACTCCTCGCTCAGAACAACAGAGAAAATGCAATTTCTCATGGGTGAGAGATATCGTCTGCACATCTATTGCCATGGGATTGAAAATCTTTAGTATCTGTTTGAGAATCTATTTCTTGTAACTCTTGAGAGAGGTGAAACGCATGTGCTTATTGTTCTGTGTGAGGAGAGTCCTAACGATTTGATCAAGTGTTTTAGGCCTTTTTCTGTCATTTTACAGCCGTGAAATTTTTGTAAAGTTGAATTTACCTATATTTGCAGTGCTCGTAAGAAGACGAGAAAAATCACAAAAATACTTCGATCTTTTGGCTTTCAACTAAATTTCGAATCATTCAAATCCACAAAGTCCTTGTGGTGCTACAAATTTTAGAAAGTGGGAACTTTTTTCTGGCTCACCCGGTATAATTGATGACAATAGATTATTGCGCTGCTGGGTGCCCCAATAAAACTATCCACTTCTGATGGGCCACTATAAATCGGACACTGCACCGACGATTTCGTAGGCTTATTAATTATTGAATTTTTAGCTAAAATCTAGGATAGACCTTTTTACTTACCAGAAACGAGCTATGGATCGAGCGTCCAAATCTGGTAAAGTTTAGGAAGGAAAAAGAAGCACGATCCCCGCCTGGGGGGGGGGTACTTCACTATCGGGTCAGACGGGGATGTGCGCCAGTTTTGGGTAGTTTTTGGCCGGAAAATTATGGGAATGGGGTATACTTTTACTGGAAATTTTCTGTGATTGGGGTATACTTTCACTTGGAATTTTCTGGGATTGGGGTTAACTGTTGTACTAAAAATTCTGGTAATGGGTGTTGAATGACCCCCATTGATTCAGAACAAATTTGTTCTGCTTGTGACCATAATTGAGAGGAAATCCGTTGAAACTGAATGCTATTTAACGTTGAATTGTTCTTTGTTACTGCTTCAAAATTCTGGGATTGGTTATCAATATCTGACCAAAATTCTGGGATTGGGTCATAACAGAAATCCTGGCGGCGCACACCCCTGTATAAATTTATAGTGAAGTACCCCCTCCCCCGGGGATCCCCGTTCTTAGTGGATACACTGTGGCAAGAAGTTGTTGCGACATCTCAACACTTTTCAGCGAGTTTGTTATCAGCTACTTTGCGTAAAGTGAGTTAGCAATGGTTCAGGTTACACACAGGCAAGTGCTATTGGTCTTTTTGCTTTGTTTCTCGTTATGTTCATTCCTTTATAGCTGATTTTTCATTCATTTGAATAACAACGGTTGAAAACAGCAAACTTTGATTTGCAAAGTCGCAAAAATGAAAACCCTTGTATGCTCACACTTCATTTGAAGCTGCTACACACAAAAATCAGCAAACGATGAATGAAAATAACGAGAAATGAGGCCAAGAGGCGAGTAAAATTTGCCAGCGTATAAACTGAACCACTCAAGTCAATTTGAGCAAAGTTATCGTTGATTAATTCGCTAAAAGTGTTGATATCTGAAAGAACCTCTGGCTACAGGTAGCAATGTTTCTACTGAGAACGGGGGTCATGTTTTTGTTTTCGGTCACCAAATTTACCAGATTTAGACACACGATTCAAACCTCTTATCTAAGAAGTAAAAAGGTCCATTACATTCTACCGGGTGAGTCAGAAAAAGGAATCCCCGTTTGAAAGGTCACGGCTCCCTGGATATCAAGACAATGATATCGGCAAATATAAAGTTTTATGGTAGAAATGTTCAAATCTACTATAAAATTTACCTGACTGAAATCGGCTATTCCATTCGGAAATTATGAGGGATTTTCTCCAGAAAGCCTCTTCAAAAAACCTTCAAAACGTGCCCAAAATCATGAACAGATTTCCCTAACATTTCTGCCTTACATTGCCTTAGTAATGACTTGTGAACGCTTTAGCACGTGCTATCCTCTTGAGAGGATGAACAAGTCCTCCCCCTGGTATCGATGACCTATTCAGGGGGATTCCATTCTCCCAAGAGGACAAAATACATGAATTTATGTGAGTGTCATCAATTTTAGGAAGGAAAATGTGCTCATTGTTTTCATTCGTTTTTGCAGGTTTTTTGAAGGGGCTTTCTGCAGAAAATCACCCATATCCACGGGAAGGAATGACCGATCAAGGCCGGGTAAATTACTGAACCTATTTGAACATATTGGCAATAAAACAAAACATTTTTCAATATTATTGCTTTGATATTCAACGAGCAGTGGCCTTCCAAGCGGGGATCATTTTTTCTGACTCACCGGTAGGATTCTTCGTAAATTGCTTAGTCTTCTGTCTCTTGGGCTATGAGCGAAGTTCTTAAAATGGTAACTCTCGAAGACACTGAATACATTCAAAAGAAGTTGATCAAATATTCTAAAGACTTGACATGCAGGGACAAAGAGAAACTTGTTGGCAATGCACCCCAAAGAATTTCAATTGATATGATTGGATAATTTACGCTGGGACGCAGAGGATCATGGTAAATCGTCCAAAACAGTCTTTAACGCAATTGACCATTGCCTGTCTATATGATTTACATAATGTTAGGTTAGGTTAGCAAAAACTATTTGAAATTTGAGAAAGGGAGGCTCTGTGGGAAGCCTAACCTGCTGAACGAAATTTGCAAATCCTAAATTGCTAATAATTGTGTTTAAAAGTCATGTCAACAATTTCGGTTGTTACTATTAGAATAATATTTGGAATAAAATTTCCCTTGAACCAATACAAAATTACTTACGATCTTCATCTGTTCTAACTTCAACCACAGCACTCTTCACTCCTTCACCGATTGAAGTCTTCCCCGATACTTTGATTTCGTAAAATGCCCAAAGATCGAGGTTTGATTTTACATAAGACTTAGTTGGGACAGTTGAAACAGTCCAGGATCCACCACGTTTTCGAAGGTACACTTTATATCCTGTTATAATACCATTCTGATCTTCTTTTAGTATGTCATCCCATGTCACTGATATGCTTGATGAGCTTGTGTTCTGAGCAATGATATTGATAGGTGCAGAACTTGGCACTGTAAGATTAAAAAGTCATGGATTAAATTACTGAATAACTAGCCGCTAATACTAATTGGAGTGCGTCCTTAGGAAAAAAGTTATATTATAGTTGCATTTTATCGCTAAAAATATGTCTACTGTTTAAAAAATCGTATTTAAAAACCAACCAACCAATTAAAAAAAATTGAATACCAGTGGCTGACTGATGCTTAACTTCAAGGAGTTGAATCAGCATAATACCGCAAGGTATACCCTATCTGCCAGAACTTGCTGACTCGTGGTTCTGGATGGCGCGTCTCATTGGCTAATGTTCATGTGAAATGAAACTGATCACATGAAACGCATTGTGCAAAAGCATGTCCTCTTAGTCTGTTGGGAGTGATTAGTTTGTTTGATCTTTCTGACATGGGTCACACGATACACTGCAAAAGCAGGTCTATTCATCATGACTCAATGCCTTTAACTTTGACAATTAATCTATGATTTAGAATGCATGCCAAATGGAGAAGTTCCCAAAAACTCATTTTTCATTAGTCCCGACCAAGAATGCGGACAAGTGGTTGAAGTTTGATTCTATTTTCAATTATCTACATTGCAAAACAATGATTTTCTCAGCCGAAGCACTGCATTCTAACAAACAGAAAAAAAATCCTGCACTCCAAACAAAAGTCAACCTGATCGCAGATATTTCTCACGGCAACTAATTTGAGACAGACCATAGTAGCTTTAGCTCCATGTCCAAATGGCCTCGGGGTAGTCACAGCCTTTTGCTCCTCGGGGTATCGTTCCTGTAGTATTGTGTAGTAATTTGTAGGTAGTGTAAGTAACTTATATATTGTAATCTTTTAGTGGATATATATAAAAAAATAAAATAAAAAACAAATAATCCTGCAAAACACTGAACCAATGATTAGCAAGAAAATGAACGTTATCTGCAAAAATCGACTGGGTAGGTCAGAAAAATGTATCCACTATTTAAAAAACCGAACAAGGAAACCAATGCAGCCAGTTGTTGCAAATTTAATTTCACCTTCTTACTGAGGTTTTAGCTTGAGCTTTGAGATTTTTCTCACAATTCTAGACGCACTATTTCCTTCTGAAATCAAGATTTGACAAAAAAAAACCATTTCCCAATTTGTCGAAAAAAGGAGGAAGACAGGTTGTTCACTATCATGTAGTTTTTGAATTTTTCAATGCTCAGCATCGATAAGAGAGCATAATTACATTTCAACAGTTTCTTTATTTTGTGAAGTCGTAAATTTGAAAATTTATGTAAAGGCTCAATGAAATGATGGATGTTCTTTCTGCAGTATGGTTCTTCGATCATATTGGGCATGGAACAGTGGTAGCACGATTGACTACCAATCTGAAGGTTTTGGTGATTCGAGCCCCCGCCCTATCGAACCTGCTACGTAGAGTGAGGATGATCGCCAACTCTCTGTAATTCCAGGCTAGAGGAATCACAAGGTGTGGTCACATCGAGAGGAAGGACCAGGACGCTACTTTGATAAGCGCTGCTTCTCAGCGTCCTACAACTACCTTCGGATGCTAGATAGAAAAGTATAACATTCTTCAATTAGTGGATACATAGTTTGACCCATCCAGTAGGGTGCCATATCGTAGGCTTTTGTAAAAATGCGGTCAAACACGATCAGAAATAAGATGTCACATACCATCCTCTTTTGTTCTCTCTTCAACCACTGAACTAAAAACACCACTACCTTTACTCGTTCTTCCTGCCACTTTGAATTCATAAAACGTATATTCTCTCAAATTCTGGGCCCGGAATTGTCTGTTTCCTGCTCCATTTATGATAGCAGAGGTCCAGTTCTTAGGAGAGGCATCCTTGGCAGTATAAATTACCTCCCAACCAATGCCTATACCATTCCAAAGTGTAATATCGGGATACGTCCTCCATGATACCTTGACTTCGGTAGAAGTTTGCTTGGCTGCTACGATATTCGGTGGTGCTGTGTCTGGAACTAAAATTCAAAGAGGAACATTAAGTTGACATTTCATTTCATTTCATTTTAACTTGTTTATGCATGGTAATCCACTCAATATTTACATACTGCTTTACAGGGAGCCATGCTAAAGTAATATTAAAAATTAGATAAAAAATGAATATATATCTCGAAGAAAACAACCTCCTCTCGTACTGTCAATTTGGTTTTCGACGGAGATCATCTACTGAGCATGCAATCACGTATTTTTCTGACTTCATAAGGACCAGCATGGATAAAGGTAAATTAACAGGAGCAGTATTCGTCGACCTAAGAAAAGCGTTCGACACAATTGATCATGCACTATTGCTCGCCAAATTGCCGATATATGGAGTACATGGAAAAGAACTCACATGGTTTGAAAGTTACCTATTCAACAGGCAACAGTTTTTATCTTTTCNTCCATGATACCTTGACTTCGGTAGAAGTTTGCTTGGCTGCTACGATATTCGGTGGTGCTGTGTCTGGAACTAAAATTCAAAGAGGAACATTAAGTTGACATTTCATTTCATTTCATTTTAACTTGTTTATGCATGGTAATCCACTCAATATTTACATACTGCTTTACAGGGAGCCATGCTAAAGTAATATTAAAAATTAGATAATAAATAAACATATAATACACTCCTATTTACAATAAATCGTTGACAAGAATAGAAAGAAAAACGAGAAGAGTCATAGTTTGGCTTTATATTTTCTTCGAAAAGTGTGGAGCGATGAGGACGCCTTGACACCACTATCTAGGTCACTCCAGACCTTTGCCCCTCTGTAAGCAAACGATTTCTGACCAGTTGATGTTCTTAGTAATGGTAATCTAAGGCCCGTTTTAGAGTTCCTCAGCTGACGGTTAGTAGCTTCGGATACACTTTGAAATATGTTACTCAAGTAATCAGGGGCAAGGGCGTTAAGAGATTAAGAGACAAGTCAGAGACCTTGTACAATAGAGCATAGGCTTCTGGACGGGGAGGGGTAGTTCGAGTCTTGGGATGACAGAGTCATGTTGCCCATCTTTTAAGGGGAAGACCCATATTTAAGAATTTTCGGTCCATTTTCTTTCCCATCTGAAAAATATTTTAGGGGGGAAAGCATGTTGAACTTCCCAGAGATAAAGTTTCATTTCACTTTAAAGGTACAATGATGGAAGATACTGTTACCACAAACCACTTTTCAGGACTAAGACGTAGAAAATCCAATGATAAAATGAATATCTCAAAAAATTTTTAATACAATTAAAAAAGCTACCCATTTCTAGTGGAACAATTACATTTTGAGACTCGTATTTAGGGACTTTCTAAGTTAAAAAAAAATCCTAATGGGCGGCACGTACCAATTGTTCTACATATGAAAGTAGGGAAGTTACCCCCGTGCGTAGGCATTGAATCTAGACACAGGCCAAACGAAATTCTACATAATAGAACAATAGCAAGAACAATTAGAGCCGCAGAGTTTGATCATTTTTTGGTTGTGTTTACATTTTTTGCATCAAAGGAAAGGAAGGCTTGTTCTATGAAATAATTTCAATGAACCCCGGGCTGGCCTTCGAATTCATCAAATCAAACGGGTGGGCCAAAAAAGTAACCCCTACGTTATTAAAGTTCTGAAAGAGTTTCTAAATGCAAGATTTTCATGGCATTTTATAAACTTTGGCGGGAAGGAACTTTCGCGCTTTTCGCATGTTTCGCCGAAATTCGTGAAAGTTTATTCTGCGAAATTTCCGAAAAGGTGAAATTCGCGTGAAATTCGCGATAGGTTCATTCTCGCGAAATTTCCTAAAATATATAATTCGTAAAATTGTATTCCCGCAAAGTATTCTAAGATATGAAATTCGAGCATTTACATTTCCAGGAAATGATGCATCGCAAACGCGAAAGCATATTGATGCGAAATTTCCTATTTTTGCCGATTCGCTAAAGTTAATTACAAAAAGTTTGCGATTTTTCCAACTCGGGAAAGTTCCTTCTCTTAAAGTAACATTAATTACAGCATGAAATAAAACTACTGGGTCAAAATCAGTCCATTATTAGCTATAGTTGGAGTCGCAAAGCCCGCTGTACCAAAATCATTGATCATCGAAAGCACAACTTGACAGACGAAGGTGCCCAAAACAAAAAATTTTTCAATGGTACACTGTACATGTATCTTTTCAACCTCTATTAGCATCTTTTTTGTAAAATAATCACAAAATTGCAATATTCTCCTTAAGAATTCGAGACTGAAAAATACTGATCAGAGATGCCAAAATTAGGAAAATTTCAATTTTTAGGGGCCTACGTCCTACTAAAATCAAATTAAATTCATTAAATTACGAAGATCAATTCAAAAATATATCTCGTTGCCACTAGAAATTGGTTAAAATGTCATTTGCACAAAATCATTCAATAAATGAAGAAATGCGTTGGTGGCTTGCTATCGATGATTGGTGTTTTTGTAAGCAGTGGTCACCTCGGCCATCTGTTTTCCAAACCTGATAATTTCTTTTCATTCAACAGGTATACTTTACGTGGTTGCCATGAAAATTTCAGAATAATCTTGTGTCAGAACGTTTGTCAGATTTTTTTACCTTGGGGCTAGTTTTTTTTGGCCCACCCGTACCTACCATCTTCATCAGTCTTCATAGTAATCCCTCTGGTTATGATATGATGACGCTCTGTACCATTAAGATAACCATAGTATAGAGCATAGAATGTGTAGTCTGTATATTTCTTTAATCCAGTTGCAATCACTGTTTTAGGAAGGCTTCCTGCCACTGCTATTTTGAACACCCTGCTTTCATCACCAACATTGAAATAAAGGACTTCGTGTGTTGCGACATATGTCCAGTTGTCTCTCGGAGGTAGAAAAGGAGTTGATGGAAGTTGGGCGGATATTGCTGTGGAATTCACCATCGCGGGAATGGGCTTAGGAAGACTGAATGTTGTCTCAACTGTGGAAAAGAATTTATTCGAAATTTATACTTTCTTGCAAACGTAAACATTAAAGAGAAAAAAGAAAAGCTGTAGCTTTTCAAGCGTCTGTATAACAAACCTTTAGCGTGGCTCAATAAAAAAGTTGACGGTTGAAAATCACTAATATTCGCAGATTCTAGGACTACCGTTGAACAGTTGAAAATTGCGTCGTGTAAAGGAGCCATGTTTACTGCAAAAGTGATTAAATTTACCTAAAATTTCTGAGAGGGACATTTTGAAAGAAAACAGAAATTCACGGAATTACAAGAAATATTTGAATTTTGTGTTGCTTGAATTCTCAGAACTATTCTGCAACTCAACACAATTTTAAATTTTTTGTACGACACGAAGACCTTTAAAATCCTCAAAGGGGTGTTAAATCTCGTCAGGCCCATCCCATCGAATGCGGGTGAAAAAGTAGAATAAATGGGAGTTGAAGATTCGCCATTTCAAGAATGTATCCCTAATATGACAGCCAATGGTCTCAAGGGTTTTGGATCACGCACAAAGGGATACTTTCGAGCGCCCCTTTTGCCTGAAAAATGATGGTACTGATGACATGGAACACTATTTCCTGCTACAGCGAAGTCTCTTCAACAGGAGATCAAGGGCAATTGAAACCATTAACCTTTAATTATCAAATTTTCCTCCTCGTGTAAACAGCATTTTCCTAACTGGGAAGACGTTGCTTGAAATTGCTTATAATTTACCGAAAAATAAAGGAAAATTCCTTGAAATTGTCAGAGACTGTAGGTAGATGTGTGTGCTATCCAAGTATCTAAGAATCCAAAAATTGATCGGACAACATTTTTCATCGTCCACAAGGGGCACAGTAACCTTAACTTATTGTTTGCATGTTGTTTGTTTATGTTTTTGTTCCCTCATTGCTTTCTTCTTGTACTGTCCTCGTTTTGTCTAATGTAATGGTCATGGGGCAGTCGTGTCATTTCTCTCCTCGTAGGTTCGTCCTAGCAGTGTCGTTTACTACACATCTTTTTATAAGAAACTTCTTCTTCTTCTTTATGTTCCAAATCTTTCGACGTTGGATGACACAGTAGCTCTCCATTTGTCTCGGTCCATTGCAGTTCTTGTTGCCCTCTCATACCGCATCCCAGTCCACTCCTTGATGTTGTCATACCAACTCATCCTTGGGCGACCTCTGCCTCTCTTTCCATAAGAAACTAGCCATAAGAAACTCAACTCTCAGATCGCCAAAAAATTGAGAAACTCCAGTACTGGGAAAATAAAACTATAAAACTATCTATTTTGATAAAGGAAATCTTTGACATATTATTTCTTTCTTTTCAATTTTTCCTGTATCATATTACTTGGAAGGTACTTAAGTGATGCCTGAACATTAGAAAGGCTTGAAAATACACTCATTTTTTTATAAGAAACAGCTTATAAGAAACGGTAGGCTCAATTTTCCGAAAGCTAAGAAACAACCCTACCTGAATTGAAACAGCTAAGAAACTTTTGTAATTTACAGTTTAATTTTCCTGTCACACACAAAAATGTTTTGACATTGTACAGTTATAGCAACTGTTTGGACATTATTTTGATTGCGAATCATGTTATTTACATGTTTTGAGATCTTACTAAGTAATTTGGGAGCCCTTTAGACAAAACAAAATTAACTCTACACTTTCGGCACTAAAAATATAAGAAACACGTAAGAAACTTTTGGTAGCAAAATGGCCCAAAAATTTAAGAAACTGCCTACCAGCACCTGACCTTAGTTTCTTATAAAAAATGAGTGTACCTTGTTTCGACATGTTCATAAGGGAACAGGAAGTGAACATGAAGATTGATATGGAACCTTTTAAGAAACTCGTAAGAAACTTTGAGTCCCTCAAAATCTGAAAATTCTAAGAAACTTTCAGTATTGGCCAAAATTCTTAGTTTCTTAAAAAAATACGTGCAGTTACAATTACAATTGAATTTCCAATTACAATTGGAAACTATTGTAGAATGCAGCATGTATTGTAACTATTTATTTGAATAGAAAAAACTATGTAAGGAGTTCCCTTTCTCACCTGATTTGAGGTTTCGTAACATCCCAGCCCAATTAGTTGCATCGCTGCCTCCATCTGCATTGTACGTAATCCGAATGTAGTCGCTGCCATATCTTTCCGTCATGAAGGCCTTGATTGGATACCAGGTGGGATTTACAAGTGAGCCACCATTCATTAATTGATTCTTAGGATAGTCATAGCTGGTGAAGTTTGAAAAAAATTTTATCAATTTTTAGCTTGTAATCAAAAAGAGGTTTGGATGGAGTGACCAAATCTGGTCAAATTTCAGAGGAAAAATAAAAGCATGACCCCCGTTCTCAGTAGAAACACTGCTAGATGTGGCACAAAATGCCTTTGGATCAAGGAAAACTCAGAGCACTTTTTAGAAAGCTGTTGAACGATAACATTTCTCAAATTGAGTTACAATTTTTTCAGACCATAAACAGGCACTAGACAGAGTTTCCTGCAACTATCTATCGGATGAGTCAATAAAAAGAATCCCCGTTTGAAAGGTTACGGCTCCCTGGATATCAAGACGATGATATCGGCAAATATATAATTTAATGTCAGACATTCAAACCCATTTCAAAATTTACCTGACTGAAATAGGCCACTCCATTCTGAAATTATGATGTATTTTCTGGAGAAAGCCTCTCCAAAACACCTTCAAAGGGTGCCTAAGATCACGAACAAATTTCCCTAACATTTCTGCCTCACAGCAATGACTTCTGCACGCTAGGAGAATGAACATCAATAACCTATTCAGGGGGAGTTCATCCAAGAGGACAAAATACTAGCCTGCGTGCAGACTCTACAGTCAGTCAGTGCGGAGGAGGGAAAAGGAGAAGGAAGCTCGGCTAACAAAATACATGAATACTCGAATACGTGAATGTCATCATTTAAAGAAGGAAATCCAAGGAAAATTTACTCATTGTTTACATTCGTTTGGAAGGAGCTTTCTGCAGAATGCCTCCCATATCCACAGAAAGTAATGGCCGATTCAAATCGGGTAAATTATTGAACTTAATTAATGGAGCATATTGGCAATAAAACAAGACAATTTTCAATATCATGACTTTGATATTCAGGAAGCAGTGGCCTTCCAACCGGGGATTCTCTTTTTAATCATCCGGTAGCAACCTGCCTAGCCTTTGATTTCATATCGTATTTTTCCTTGATTTTAGGTAAATCGACCAGGTTTTATCAAGAGGTTTTATCACCTGACTTGAAGTGGTGCAAACAATCTTCGGCAAGCCTTAGCCGATTTCGTCTATTGGAGAGGCCATAACTCCTCCAAACCTGGAGATAACTTAACTGGCATCCAAACTTTGTATAATCAAACATCTGGACAGTAGATTTCTTCAAAATAATTCGTGAAATTTCAAGCATCTTTTTGTCCCAGTTGCGTTTTATGAAGGTAAGTAAAATTTAGAAAATTCTGCACAGGTTTCTTTAGTCCTCTTCGCTTATTTGCTGCCAGATTGGCCCGTGAAAATGAGGCTTTGGAGGTTTTTGGCCATTGGCAACGAGCAAAAATTGGTGAAAACATTTGATTCATATGCTGCTTGATACCGGGGGAGTCAAAATATATGTGTAGACATGTGAAAGACTGTAGGTTTCTAACTATTTATTAGATTCCTATAAACTTATGATATAGGATGGAAAGCGCGGCTTTATTATGACCGTTAGTCATAGTACCACGCAAGCATCTTGAGGGTCATTTCAGAATGACAACAAATCAGCTTGAAATTGACATTCCAGTTACTAAGACAATTCCAGGTTTTACAGGCTTTACATTCAAATATATTGGACATAGTTTGTCTCAAATTAGATTTCATTTGCTAATGCCCGCGAAAAACAACAATAGAAATTTTTGGAAAGGAATTTTGCGTTCTCGCAAATCTTAGGTGATATATTATTTGAAGCGCCATGCCAATCACAATGGCGAATTGTGTACTCTTGGGCTGTCCCTCTCTTACGACTATTCTTGGAACGATTTAAATTTAAATTGTAAGTGCCATACACAGAGGGAACTCACTGACTATAAGTCCTTTCCCACTATGGATGGCACGTAGTTAATTCGCCTGGTTGTTTTTGTAAATAGTTGTTGTTTTTAAATGAATAAAGAAAAAAAAAGATGGAATTTAGGTCATGATTTTATGGGGACGTTTCGAGACAGCTGGTCTCATACTCAGCTGAATAAAAATTACACGTGTGAGATCTCATTCCACAAATTATTCGCGAGCAACGTATAATCGAATTATCGATGGTACGATTTCTGAATAAGGAAAGGCCTTTTAAATTAAGCTGAATAAGAAAGTCCAGCGAGATTTGGAAAATACACAAATATTCGCCGTCTGATTGGTTCGTGAAAATGAGGCTTTGGCGGAAACGTTTGATCCCTATGCTGCATAAAGCAAAAGATAAAGAATGCATTAAAGCCAATAAAGAGCAGATTTGAAAAATACACAAATATTCGCCGTCTGATTGGTTCGTGAAAATGAGGCTTTGGCGGAAACGTTTGATCCCTATGCTGCATAAAGCAAAAGATAAAGAATGCATTAAAGCCAATAAAGAGCAGATTTGAAAAATACACAAATATTCGCCGTCTGATTGGTTCGTGAAAATGAGGCTTTGGCGGAAACGTTTGATTCCTATGCTGCATAAAGCAAAGATAAAGAATGCATTAAAGCCAATAAAGAGCAGATTTGAAAAATACACAAATATTCGCCGTCTGATTGGTTCGTGAAAATGAGGCTTTGGCGGAAACGTTTGATTCCTATGCTGCATAAAGCAAAAGATAAAGAATGCATTAAAGCCAATAAAGAGCAGATTTGAAAAATACACAAATATTCGCCGTCTGATTGGTTCGTGAAAATGAAGCTTTGGCGGAAACGTTTGATTCCTATGCTGCATAAAGCAAAGATAAAGAATGCATTAAAGCCAATAAAGAGCAAGAGGCATGTTGATTAGTGGGCTTTAGGCCTAAACATTGCTCCTATAAGACTCTAGATTAAAGTAAATAAACCAATCAAATACAAACTTACTCTCTTATCCTAAATTGACCAAGACTCGTTTCCACATTATTTTTTGTTATGAAGAATTCGCACATTTCATTGCACCACATCTTGAAACTGTATGTTCCGTTCCTTGGAGGCTTCATGTAACCAATGTATCTCAAGGCATAGTAATCACCGAAGTTTTGGTATTGATACGGATCATATAAAGACGATTTGCACGTGTACGATGTTGGGCTACTTGGGTATTTTGCGGCGTTGTCAGCGTAAAATCCAGCCAACGAAAAGGAGTCCCAACCAGGAAACTGCATCGAGTCATACTTTTGTGCCAGTAGGCCATTCCATTTGTAGAACTCTGGTGGAAAAATAATATAGATATTTTACCCAACTACAGGATTTTTAACGATAAATATTGAAGGACATTTTCGGCTTTTTTACATTGTATAATGATGGTTTTACTTTTCTTTAATTTTCAAACAGGGCCCTTATTGATAACAGTACTTGTAGTATTGACAAAGTAAACCCTGTATAAATATTTCTCTTATTATTATTATTATTATTATTATCGAGTGTCAGGAAGCAGACTTTTAACTGTCGTCATGACAGCCCTCAGAGGCTTTTTCCAAGCTACAGATCGTATTCACGTGTCACATTCATGTTCGTATTCAAATTAGTCTATTCCATCTAAAACCATTCTCTCTAAACTGAAGACCACAATCCACTCTTTACAGTAACTGAAGAGCAGGGGTTGGTCAGTGGTAGCACGCTTGACTACCAATGAGAAGGTTGGTGGTTCGAGTCCCTGCCCTGCCAAACCTGCTACGTATAGAGTTAGGAGAGTCGCCAACTCTATGTAACCCCAGGCTACAAGATCTCACGAGGTGTGGCAACATAGCCTCACTCCATAAGGACCCTCTAGTTACGCTCATCTAATTGATTTGAATTGTTGTTGTTGTTGTCGCTCCACCGACGCGCCATCATCAAGTCAAGGAGCACAGGGAAATGAGAGATTCCAGGTAATAAGTCTAGTGGTAACATCGAGAAGAAGGACCGGGACGCTGCTTCGATAAGATTAGCTTCTCGGCGTTTTGAAACTACCTACGGATGCTACGTGGAAATGCAGAGGAAACGTAGCCTACGAGTAGACCCATCGGAATAATGGGTCTACACGTAGGCTAAAGAAACGGAGCTACAGTGACATAGTCTAATCATAGCATAAAAGAACGACACGCGCCTATTGTTTTAATCGATTGAGAACATCCCAAAATGATGTATTATCGTTTGATTGCTTATATGTCCACAACCGATAAACCGATTTTCAAAAACTGGTAAAACCACAACCAACATCTTCGAATATATAATTTAGCCTTTCGGCATTCGGATAAAATGATGGTTTTGAAAATTGGTTCATTGGTTATAGACATGTAAGCAATCAAACAATAATACATCATTTTGGGACACCCGGTAGTTGTATTTAGATTGACCAAATCCTCAAGAGCATGGTCTGGAAATCTTCAGAACTAATTATGTAGAGGTTCACTACCCCTTTCTCCCGGGGGGGGGGGGTACTTGACTTTCAATTGTACGGGGGTGTGCACTCCAAGAAACTTTTTTTACCCGGCTTAGAATGTTTCCCTTGAAATGATAGCCGGCTTTAGAAAAAATTGGCGAAAAGTATACCCCAAAACGTTAAATTAATCGAAAGCAATGAAATCACACTTTTGACAACCGGCTTCGGAAAAATTGCCTTCTTTTGATAACCTGCGTTAGAATAAACTAACTTAAATATACTAAGTAGCCCCCCGGGCCCTTTCTGTCAAATGAATAGCTCAAGAGGAAGTTTAGCAACTGCTGCGTAGCAGCATAATACTCTTGCTCAATAGCTTCTCAATTGATTTTGCCTGCAACGCCAAGAGCCCCGGGGGGGGGGGGGGCAACTCGCCAGCGTGCATGACGAGTATGTGCGGAGATGCTCGACTCAAGATAGCACACCCCGAATAAATACTCTAACCCGTTCACAGAACTCACAGATACTTGGCTTCTTACTTGATAAAGAACTAGGTAATTTAAACATACTGTGAAGCTACTGCCCTCTAAACAAATGGTATGAAATGTCTACCATTTCCCCAAAGACTAAAGCAGTTAATGGCAGTGCCCCCAAAAATATATAGAACACATACCTACCACGAATACTAGAGAGTTCTCCCATGGGAGGGAGGGGATGGGTTAGAGATCTGATAGACCTCAAACTTTTGGAAAACTTGAATGTGAATAATAAATATATTTAACGAATCGTTGGAAATATAGAAATATGACTTACCCATGGATCTATACAAGTGCGTACCATCCAATGGTTTGAGCTCAGTGTTGTCAGGAAATTTCACACCAAGTCTAAAATACTCTGGATTGGCCCCATTACCATGATAGTATACAAGTATCAAATATCGGAAGCCTTTAACCAGCTCTACTTCTGATGACCATTTTCTAAACAGATAAAAATGTTAAATCCCCATCAAAGAAGAGACATAGAAGAGACAGTCCGGTCCTAAAGTCTGAGTTTCCTTGGACTTGCCCACGTCTCTCATGTTTCATAGACATGCCTGTTTATACCTGAAAAACCACTACCTACAAAATTTACCCCGGCGTGGGAAGTAGGGAAGCCTCTGCGAAGGAGGGAGGAAAACGAAACATTTTTCTCTTTTCTACTTCCCTCCTTCTCAGAGGTCATTATTTGGGTATCTACGTTTGTCAGGTCTCAGGTACACACTGAGGGTTAGGTTAAGGTACACCAAAGAGACTTTGGTAAGTTCAGAATCCAGCACCCATATTTTTTTGTCTTTTCAACAGGGACAGGGACAGCTGCTGTTGATTGACACAGCAATTGAAAGCAATTAGCGACTGCAGACAAAGGGACTTCTCTTTTTATTTGTTTCATTTTATTTTAAAATTCTTTACACAGGGTTACAATTCAGTTTAAGTAACTGTTTTACAATGCACCCTGCAACTAAAAATGAAACTAACCTAATTACAATATTTATCTACGCCTATAAATGTTTAATATATGTATTCATCAAAAACTTAAATGACAAACAAAATGTAAAGCCAGCTTTCCTTGAATCTAATCATTTATGAGCTTTCGAGCTTGGCTTTAAATGACTGGATAGAAGGAGCTAATTTAATATCAGAATGTTCCATGTCTCAGCTTCCTCAGATAGACTTGCCCCAAGTGCAATTCGTCAAAAAAATTCCATTAAAAAATCGAAGAGACTTGGGGCAGTCTACTCCGCAGAAAGCAAATGACTTTTGACCTTAAGCTGTTCTCATCAGCTGTTCTCTGTCAGCACTTTTGACCATAAGCTGTTCTCTCAGCGAGTAACTCAAAACAAACAAAGCTGCAAACGTTCCCCTGAAACCAGTATGGCTAAATGTCAAATTATGCACGCAAAAGGTAGTTTTTATGAGCAGTCATGACTTTTTCACGAGCAAAGAAGTATAGATATAAAGATCTCCATAGCAGATTTCGTTTATTACCTTTCATTCCAGTTGTCGAACGATAAGCCAGTCCTACCAGTGATTTTCAAGATCTTTTGAAAACCTTTAGGATTCATCTCAATGTGAACATCACATTTGTTGTTAACCAGTGCAAAGAATTTGTGCTTTCCAGTTTGCTGTGCAATAAAGTAGCTTCTAAATCTCCCATACTGTCGCTTGCTCCTTACATAAAGTCTGTGCTCGAATGTGTAAGAATTTTCTACGTATGTTGGGCAATTTGGATAGTCTGCAATTTTATTTAATTCGTCAAAATCATGGACATTTCCAGATCGTTCAGCTAGCCACCATTCTTTACTAACGCCAGGTCCATACTGATAGAATTCTGCGTGAAAAAGATCCATTTTAGGTCAAAGTGTTTGATTAGAATAAGGGGAACACTCTACCAGGTGTCAGATAAAAATTACAAAAACTTGGTCTGATCCAGCGATATGAAATTAGCTTTAATCAATATAGCTCATCTCTTTAAAATTGTCCTCGATAGTTAAGTTGAACAGGGATATCTCGGTTGTTGGCATTGATGCTTTGAGTGTTGAAATACTAACGTTGAAGGCTCAAATTTGTTTTCACCTCGAAGCCAGAGCTTTGGAGTTTTGTATTGTTCGTTTACTTTTTGAGAGTGCTACAGTGATGTGGGGATTGAGTTTCTTGAAAAGATTTTCTAACAAACAAAATTCTTCCATATGACTTACTTGATGGCAAAGGGGTGCTGCCAGTTGCACACTTCAAAACAACATTTATCACCAGAAGTATTATGCTAACTTTTCCTGATGTCATACTTACAGTGTCATTTCTGATCTACAAAAGAGAGGATTTCTACAATAAAGGATTAAGAAAAGCTTTCAAAGCTCGATTTAAATTTGATCAAACTCATTTTCGATTGAAGTTACAATATCTTCCGGGTGGGTAAAACAGTTGACATTATTGATGGGCTGTGGAATAAAAATTACACGGACGATATTCAAAATTGAAATGGTCATCTTTCAGCATGAGCGATGCTGAGGCTTATGTGATGAGTCTATAACTTAGATGCGAAAATCTTGTTTGGTAAAATCATTTATTATTTACACCAAGAAATTAAGAAAATGCTGCTAAGGTTTGTGGCTTACTTGCCATTGAAATTTACGTTATTTTTCTGAATTAAAGTTTTAATGGCAAGTAAATTATGAGCTAGAATGGAACATGGAATCCTAGTTCCCGTATAAACCCCTTATAAGCATTCCCCTAATCTCTGTGTCTAAAAGATGATTGATTTTACAAACCAAAATTTTCACATCTAAGCATGGGCAATAATGCACCGTTGATATGGCCTATATTATGATCAAAATTGTATTTTTACTCACTGTGTTGTTTCTCTTCCACAAGATTGCAAGTACAGCGCTTGATAATGTTGCTACTCCTTAGTTCTTCTCTCGTCACAACAAGGAATCAAATGCCGCCAATATTCAAATACAGTTGCAACGGTTGGAGCTCCTACGCAGCGATACGTCTCATTTCAAACCCGTTTCAACTGTATTTGAATATTGGCGGCATTTGATTCCTTGTTGTGACGAGAGAAGAACGAAGGAGTAGCAACATTATCAAGCGCTGTACTTGCAATCTTGTGGAAGAGAAACAACACAGTGAGTAAAAATACAATTTTGATCATAATATAGGCCACATCAACGGTGCATTATTGTCCATGATCTAAGTTAGCCTTTGGCTCATAGATTAACATTTCAGCTTTGCATATCCAATATGTACTCATTATTCCACAGCCCATCAAACGTCTTAACTTTTGTTGACTCACTCGGCACCTCATCCATTTTGTTTCCACATCAAAACAAAAATGTGAGTGAACGCAAATCATGTTTCTTCAACAAGTCTGAGACTGTTGCGAAAGAAACCTCCGAAAATTCTTCTTTCCGTGGAATCTTCTGCCATCTGTTTCGAAGTACACTTTAGCTTCTTTTCATTTATGTTAGGTTTCTTATTTTTCTGTTGCAAAGCTGTATTTACAGGAGCTGTACAATCCGTCCTCTCTGTGTGGCTCTGCGTGGCTCTGCGTGACTCTGCGTGACTCTGCGTGACTCTGCGTGGCTCTGCGTGGCTCTGCGTGGCTCTGCGTGGCTCTGCGTGGCTCTGCGTGGCTTAGGCTAATGCATAATGCACGGAGAATAATAAAATTCAAAGTATCTGTGACAATCTTGGTGATCGAAGTTTTGGTGGAGGATTTATTCTATTTTTCTACAGCCAAATATTTAAAGTTTTAATGGATATCAAAAGTTCCATCACATTTTGTAGACATAGACAAGAAAACACGGCAACGAAGCTTACGTAGAAGCTGCGATGAAACTGGCCGCCATTAAAAACCCAAGGTCTTGGTCATATGAGTGGATTCATGAGTGGGTTTTCTCGTATTTTTCGATTGCTTACAACAATCTTGTACAGCCCTTTTAAAGTTGAAAATTGTACGTACTATTCATAGCAAGCACTCAGTGACCCTGTGATTTTTTTGGCTATGGATGGCAGGTAAATTGTATTGCAAGTACAGCCATTCTTTTTATAACAAACTGCTTATAGGAAACTCAACTCCCACATCGCCAGAAACTTAACAAACTCCAGTGCTGGGAAAATGCAACCTAAGAAACAGTTAACTATAAGAGAGAAATCCTAGGCATATCAAAATTGTTTCCCATATCAAAATCGAAAGGTACCTAAAATTATGCACAAAAAAGGAAACTTTCAGAAAAGCTTCGAGCTCGTTTGCAGCTTTAATCTAATTATGTAATCAAGAATTATTACTGACGGAGAAAATTAAAATCTGCTTCAAACTAGATGCTCAGTGAAAACTCTCGCGAATATAACCAATTAAAGTGTTTTGCATTAGTAATTTCGCGTTATCCCAAATCTCAGGTGACATGTGAGATAGACAGTCCTGGCGTCAGTGGCGTCAGTGGCGTGGTGGCCGGCCCCCCCCAGCCGTGTGAGAAGAAGGGGGCGCACAATACATGGAAGCTTGGTTCACACTAAATCGAATTAGGATGTATAAATGTGACAGAAAAAGTGCGGGAGATATTTTACCTGACTGTTTTACTTGTAGGCGCCCTTGAAGATGTTTCAATGGAATCAAAAATGTTTTTATTCGATGTGGAATCGATAACTCACTACGAACGTGTTTAAAGTGTCTAGAGATCGTGCTATCCTAATTCAAAGGCATGAACCTTACTACAAACGCTAACTCCAGTGTGAACCACAGGGTAACCAGGATTCATTGGCAATGAATAAAAAGAATAGATAAATAATAGAATAATAACTCCATATGTATCCTCTGCGGGGGATCATCGGCTGAGTGACGCTGCGGGGAATGAGTGCGAAGCGCCGAGGGGCGTATCACTCTGTAAAAATCTCGTACACCTTTGGCAAAAATCCTTTCGTTTTCAAGAAAAATTCGTAAAAAATCCCTAAAGATCCTATTGTTTAAAAAAATCTCGTACGCCTTTTCGGAAGAGTGATACACCCCTCGCGAAGCGCGATGCCTTCAAATCATACTATGTTCAAATGTCAAAAGCTGAAATCAGAATTTTATATTACCGAATTAAGTTTGGCCAGAATTCTAAGTCAACGCGCGCAAGCTTTGGTTTCACAAAAATGAGATCACAAGTCACAGTTTGAGCGAACAGGAAAATTCATTTCAATAAAGTTACGTAATGACAGTGGCTAGTGGCTATTGTGGCTATGAATAGTCTAGATGGGTCTTCATGGGACAAAATTCAATAGCCTCAAGTGCGAATGAAAAATTGATGCATCATTGAAAGAACCATTCTACGTTGATATTCTTGCAGCGAATGTCTGCATAAATGTGGTTTCTTGAAAACATTCCTAGGTGGTGATCATTCACTAGTCTGGTGTCCGAATTCAGGGGACAGCAGCAAGACACTTAAATTCAATGAATAGATGTTTGGAGTCTTAGAAATAGCCCCATGGCAATCATCAAAAATAGCGCAAGACATGTATGTATCTCACAGCAAGGAATGCTTGAATTATATGGCTAGAGTTCTCTGCATGCAATAAACCTCATAGCTATTCTATTCTGAAAAGAATCAAAACATTTTGTAGAATTTTGGGATGTGCACTACAGTGATAGAAGCTCTAACGCCACTCGATGGAACCTCGTGTATAAAAATGTATAAAAATAACGCTCGATCCAAGCTCTTTTGTAGAATAGCTAGAAGGTATATACTTCTATTGATTGAAAAATGACTTATGAGCGGAGAGCGGCACCTACCTAGATTTATGACGATGAGTCCCTTGTATCCCTGCGATAAACCTTGCTCAACAGGGACTCATAATGAAACAGTGAAAAAGCTGACCCTATTTTGTGAAGTCTCGCGTTCAGAGCCAGAGAGCCCAGACAATTTGCGAACTATTTTAGCGAAACCTCCATGGATTTGTCTTTGTGTTGTAATGAATTGAAAAACAAAACTCTTTCGTTTATTTCAGGACGTTCGATTGGTTTCCCTAGAGATGTTCTAAAGTCAAGACTTCGCTCGTTCTTTGCAAGTAGGGCTGATGCGGACATAAAAGCAAAGCAATAAGTTCTAAAAATAAGTTTTTCCAGCTCCTGTAGGCGGACACACAAAGACATCTTCACCTTTCAAAACTTTTAAGTAAACAGCCTGGAACTTGCGCAACTCAACTCCAAGCTGTGTTTCTCTTTTCTGCAGAAGCTCCAACTCAGCCATCTTGCATTTCGTTTGGCGAATCAAGACTGCAAAGTCACTAAATCGCGAAAATTAAAAGATGAACAGTCTCTCTTTGCTACCTGCGCTACCAGACCTCGCGTGATTGGCTAAAAATTCCAGCATCTTTGCCGTAACCATGGTAATGTGATTGGTATTCTAGGAAGCTCAGAGTTTTGACTTATAGACTTATATAGGGTCAGCTTTTATAAAATGAGTCTCTTTTGACAGAAGCGCCATCTTGAAGTCAAAGAGCACAGGGAAACAAGAGACTCATCGTCATAATTCTAACTCATACCATTACTCTTATAAAGTGGGCCCCCTGTTTGAAAATGGCCTAAACTAGCGGGAGTTCTCGTACACTCAACAAATTCGCTTCAAAGTCTGTTTTAAAGAATTTAAAGAATTACATACTTTAATAGAATTACAGAGAAGTATCTATAGTCTGTCTAAAATTAGATTTCACATGCGCATCGCTGTGAAAAACAACAATGAAGGTGTTGTGGTGCATGGTGTAATCCTCTGACTTTGCAGCCAGAACAATCAGGCGGACAGGGTTCAATCCCAGGTAGAGCCCCACCACTTTGAGCGTCATGACAAGGGGTCGCGGAAGTCGCGGACTCGATTAGGCCTATTCTACTTCTGTGATCCCAGCGCTTGGCGCTAAAACTGCAACTTCACCTTCACTTCACCTACAATAGAAGTGTTTTGCAAAGGACCTTACACCTTCTTTGTAAATATTACTGACTCTTTAAATCTGAATGCTACTTATAATGACAGCAACGTTGAGGATTCGCTCAATAGTCGAATTGACACTGCTACTGCAAGGTATGCTAATCATCAAAGTATCCTGGCCATCAAAAAAGCAGCGAAAAATGTCATCAAATTTGATTTCGAGCATGTCAACCCATTGGAATGTTATGGAAAAGATTGAGTCACTCGATTGTAGCAAATCAGTTAGTGGTAATATTCCTAGCAATATGTTAAAAAAGGCGAAGGAAATTGCATGCCCATATGTCACTGACTGCATCAATAATTCCATAAATGATGGTATTTTTCCAACAGGGTTAAAAAAGGCTGATGTGACGTCACTCTTCAAAAGTGGGGAAAAAACCACGAAGAAAAACATTCGGCTAATAAGCATACTACCTTGCGTGTCTAAAGTATATGAGCGACTCTTCGGCGATGAACTAAATGATCACTTCATAAACAGAAATAGTTTATTGTGCAATTTATTGTCGGGGTTCCGAAAAGGGTACAGCACCCAACATGCCTTGCAAATAGTTATTGAAAATTGGAAAAGATCTTTAGATTCAAAGGGCATTGTGGGTACTATTCTAATGGACCTCTCAAAGGCGTATGACTGCCTACCGCACGATTTATTGATAGCGAAATT
>REGL01000700.1:112821-158682 GCA_004194395.1 Aurelia aurita complex sp. Pacific | reverse complement strand
GAACCTGCAGGCTGTATTTACTGAATTATGCACCTTCTAATCAAGAACCTGTTTCAGTTTGATAAACCAATATGATCTTATCACAAAGGAAATAAAGTTAATTTTTGATTTGCTGTTAAAATTTGAACCTCATCCCTTGCTATTTGTAAGCTTAAGAGTAGATATAAGGTTGATAATAACATTGCCAAAACAATTAAAAATGTTTTAAATTCTCTTGGTGATGAATCCTTTGATGATCTTTTGATAAGAATTTACAAAAATGAGGCTTTAAATAAGAACCATTAAGAACCCTGATATAAATCCAAGTACCTTTGACATAAGAACCTAATTCAGCCTGGCTCTCAAAAAAGTAGATTCTTATATGCGGGGATTTACTGTAATGTAATGTTGTATCGTAATATGATACCTTTAAAATAGGACCCGACCTGGACCTACCGAAACGTACATGTTTCGCAAGAGACAGGATTTTCAGGGATTTCCAAAGAAAGATATCAGGGATTACTCTCCGAGAACTAAAGGATTTCAAGGATTTCCAAGGAGTTTTATACCCAAGGAGCAGATCACTTTTTGAAAGTAAATTCTCATCCAACCTTTTGTTGAAATCCTTTTGTTTCCCAGTGAATCGCTAAAAATCTTTTGTTCTCTTACAAATCTTGTGTCCCATTTTAGGTGGAACGATTTTAATATGATCCTCACATAATACATCATTGCGCAACATTTGTAGCAGCCTTTTTGAGAGAATTGTTCATATCATACGTTGTTCTTGCCCTTTTGGCTTTTCATCTATTTTTAAATAGCCCGAGAAGAGGTCAATCGCTGTTGCGTTATTCGGTATATCCATAAACGACTGTATGAAATGTGCTTTTTATGTTGGCAGGTGTCTTTGTGCTTTCTGAGAAGAATTATTGCGAAGCTGATCGTTTGAAAAAGCTCAAGGTATCTATCCTCTTTGATTTGTTTTTAATCTTGATTTTCTGAGCATAGGCGTCAGATCTATAAAAAGGACTGCCTGAATGGGTAATTCATCTTTCGTTTGATGCAATGGCTTGAAAGGACTTTCAGGTACTCTGCTTTTATTCAAGTGTGCGATATTTCATATCTTGATTATTATCAGAATTGCGGTGTTTTCTTTTTGTTGAATTTCATGAAGAGTTTCGAAGCTATCAAAAACAGTGGTGAAGCGGTACGATATTTTAGAAAACCATGGTTCATGAGGATCGATCAAAAGGGGGTCGATGAACAGGTATCTGTCGCTTTCCTGGAAGTCTACCATGGAGAAAAACAACGGGATGTGCTTGCCAGAAAAAAGCCTCATGACTTATAGTCCTGGAATAAATGTTCGAAAACATAATACCTGTCGTGGATATTGCCAATCTTTTCTGTAAGTTATTTTAACTTTTCCACGTCAAATTTGACATGACCTGGAAAAGTAGCTTTAATGGACGTACCTGTGCTGGAATAAAGACATAAAAGGTATAATCCTGTCCCAGAATTTTAAACCGAAAGTGGGACCCTATTGCGCCCTATTGGCAGGCACATCTCTGTGTGCTCAATATGTTGGGGTCGCTTTTATTGAAAACCATTTGGCAATTTTATGACATCATAATCTTAAACTGGTTGATACACATAAGATGCTGCATCTCTGAAATAATCAAGATATAAGTATCAGTCAAAGGCCAACTTAGATGCAAAAATTTCATTTGGTAACGTCATTCATCTTTCAGACAAAAAATAAACAAAATGCTGGTAAGGAGTTTGTATGGGAACGAGAATTCCAGGCTCAATTCTGGTCTATGATTTACTTGCCATTGAAATTGAAATTCTATTTTTGAAACTGATAATACTGTTAAATTTAGATTTCAAAGGCAAGTAATTCATGGACCAGAATAAAACGTAGAGTTCTCGTTCCCATGCAAATCCCTTGCCAGTACCGGGTGTCCCAAAAAAATGTATACAGATTTGGTTAACTCCAGTGAAGTGAATTTAGCTTTAATCAATGGCTAATCACTCTCAAGATGCTCCTCGATAGTTAACTTGATCATAGATGCCTCGTTTGTTGGTGTTGATGCTTCTAATATTGCTCAAATTTTATCAGGGCTATCGTTGATTTATACGCTGTGCCTTAAGAAATTGCTTAGGCCAAAGGCTAAAGCTCTGGTTTGCAGGAAGAGGCAAATTTGAGCTTTTAAGAGTGATATTTCTGCTCTCAAAGCACCAATACTAACAAACGAGGTATCTATGTTCAAGTTAACTATCCAGGAACATTTGAGAGTGATTAGCCATCGATTAAAGCTAAATTCACAGCGCTAGAGTCAACCAAATCCGTACACATTTTTTTGGGAGCCCGGTATTTCCTAATTTCTGGGTCTCAATGATGAGTGATTTCTTGAAACAAATTTTTACACCTAAGTTAGCCTTTGACTGATACATTAAGATTTTCTTTTTGAGTATTGGCTGCGTACTTTCTATTACACAGCTTGCCAAACTTTTAAACTTGATTTGATTCACCCCGTGTTACATATTTGATGTTTACTGTCTTTTCTAGAGAAAAAGAAGCGACAGGCAAGTCGCATCAGCAATTAAAAAGGTTGCTAAATGCTTTAAAAGAAGAAAAACTGATAATATGGGCTCTGGTAAGCATCTTTCCATCTTCTTTACACTACACGTATTTTTTTATAAGAAACTGCCCATAAGAAACTCAACTCTCAGATCGCCAAAAAATTAAGAAACTCCAGTACTGGGAGATTATAAGTTAAGAAACTATTTACTTTGATAAAGGAAATCTTTGACATGTTTTTACTTTACTATCACTTGTTTCCTGTATCATGTTACTCGTAAGGTACTTGAGTAATGTCTAAACATTGGAAAGGCTTAAAAAACTTGTTTTTGAAATGTTCACGGGGCCACAAGAAGTGAACATGAAGATTGTTATGGAACATCTAAGAAACTCGTAAGAAACTCTGAGCACTGAAAATCTGATAATTTTAATCAAGAAACTTTCGGTGCTGGCCCAAATTCATAGTTTCTCATAACAAAATACGTGTGTTGAAATTAAAAGGTTTATTCAGTTTTTTATGAATATATTAATCTACTAGTAACACGCAAAACAGCATGAACGGTTTTTTTTACAAGAAACGAACAATTTGAAGCAATGCTGAACGTTTCTTAAAGTTATCAGATTTTCAGTACTCAGAGTTTCTTCGAGTTTCTTATTTTTTCCTTAGCTATCTTCGTGATTGCTACCTGTGCCCTCGTTAACATGTCAAAACGAAGTTTGCAGGAGCCTTTCCAGTGCTTAGACATTACTACTCAAGTACCTTCCGAGTAGTACCATATCATACAGGGAAAGAAATGAAAATAAACTATTCTGAGGATTTCCTTTCTTAAAAAGATAAGGTTTCTTAACCCTAATCCATATAGTGTTTTCCACCCCTCTCGAGGTTTTATTTGCCGCTTTTGTAAACGACATCACACATCAGCTATGTCCCCCCAATCTCCCTGACTTTTACTAATTATCTATTAGCTACATTTTGATGGAAAATTTTTTGAGCAATAGGGCTCACAAGTCACGGGATATGCCCATATTTGGAAGGAGGTAGCAGCAAAATCATTGTTTTCGATTATTTGATTGAATTATGAAATACCCTTATACCTTCTTCGTAAAATTCGACAGATTTGTGATCGACCGGCTTCCATTTCAGAGCTCGTCTATTTTGTGAGACACCCTGTATTTTGGAGAAGGGTAGGTCACTTCCTCAAAAGTGTACCTTTAGCAAAATGAAAGAGTCCTTTTTTCTGGTCACTTCCTCAAAAGTGTACCTTATTTCTAGTAAAATGAAAGAGTCCTTTTTCTGGTCACTTCCTCAAAAGTGTACCTTTTTTCTAGCAAAATAAAAGAGTCCTTTTTCTGTTCACTTCCTCAAAAGTGTACCTTATTTCTAGCAAAATGAAAGAGTCCTTTCTTCTATATTTCTACCTTGCATCCGATGGTAGTTTCAGGATGCTGAGTAGTTAAGCTTATCGAAGCAGTGTCCTGGTCATTCCTCTCGATGTTACCACACCTCGTGATTCCTTTTACCCTGGAATTACAGAGAGTTTAGCGACTCTCCTCACTCTACGTAGCAGGTTTGGCAAGGCGGAGACTTGAACCAGCAAGCTTCAGATTGGTAGTCAAGCGTGCTACCACTTAGCCTGCGTGCAGATCCAGTATTTCGAATAAGAAAGGAATAATTCTTCGGAATGCTGGGTCTGCGCGCAAGCTCGCTACCATTGAGCCATTCCCGAAGAGATTCTTATTGGATTTCAGAGACTACACTGGAAAACAAAGGATTGCTGTAAAGATGTACGAAGTTTGTAGGCAGTGACATACCACCCGTCTGTTCTTGTGAAATAAACGTGTCAGCTGGCTGCGAGGGGAGACAGGTTTAGCAAAGCATGGTTTATATTTTACGCCTGAAATGAGATGTCACACCCTATACACGTGTTTTAGTAATATCATTTATTGTTATCACCTTTGCAGGATGCACAAAGCATACCACCGCATCAAATGTTGTGAAGCCGATAGAAGATGCGTCGACGATTTCAGTTGACAGCAACCACAGCAGGTAATTAAGGTTCCGTTTATGCGATGGCATGAAATGAAACAGTGTTGTTTTGGACTCATTCTTGTCGTAATTTTAAACTTTCTGACGGTTGGACCGACAAAGTTGCGAATGCCGCCGGCTGGACTTGCCCAAAGGCCGCAAGCGGAATTAGTTAATGGTGCCAGGGGGGGGGGGCACTTGACCAGCTTTTTTTCCTCTACATCGTTTGGATTCTATGAATCTAAAGCTCAGAAGAGTGCTGTCAGTTCGCTTTTTTATCTTAATAATTTCATATCAATTAAAGGGGCTCCGTCGCCAAACAATAAACAAATGTGTCACCAATTATCCATTGTTCATCCATTGTTTTCTGCAGTTCGTTTGGTAGCTTCACCCAAGACACCAAAAAATGACCGTCAAAAATCCACTTATATCCTAGCAATCGTAGAAGATATGAATGCTTGGTTTGTTCCTTAGTGAAGTACAATGATTTATGTCCAAACATCAACTTTTATTTTGAAAAAAGAAATGAAAAACCTATGTGATATCACCTTTTAAAAAACTGCAAAAATCATCGTTTTGTTTACATTTTGGCGACGGAGCCCCTTTGAGGAGAGTTGGCCTGCTGCCCAGCTGATATGCAAGGAACGCCCTTTTATCAGACCAATGACAAGAACATATTTAGTTTAATGACACCTAAACTCGATTTGAAATGCATACAAAAAAAGCTGTATAAATATATAATTAAAGGAAGACGTCCCATTACATAGGATGTTTACAGGGGACCTGCAACGTTGAAACAACTTGTGGTCAATCGAAAGCTCTAAGTATCATAAAGATGAAAATAAGAATATTTTTTGAAAATGAACGCCCGTTTCTCTGTAATTAATGCTTAAACCTCCTCATTTGTCCCGCGTGTCTGACTTCCTTGTTGCAGCCTCGCTTTCGAAACCCACGCATTCTGACGTCAGAGGTGAATATACAAATTTTCGGGTCTCAGTATTGCGGGTCCATTGACACAATGAACGGGGAGATGGTTGGTTGCGCTACTCAGAATTACTTTACAAAGGCTGCAACAGACTAAAATCAACAAAGTCAATCGAAAACGAATACTCTCTTACTTATGAAACATACCTGGTTTGCAAATATATGATTTTTGTCAGAATTTTTGAATTTTTGCCTATTAGCAACCAAATTTTGTGCATTGTTTCAGTTTATAAATTTGTTGAAATATATTTTTCAAAGTGCATAATTTTGTGAAAACAAATTGAGGTAAAATAAGGTGTATAAAAAAGGAAGAGATATCAAAGCGTCATACAAAGCTTTTTGCGTTGTTTTTCAAGCTTTCATCTCACGAAAAGATTATAAATTTTGATGCGTGTTTTCGAAAAAAGGTAATTGATTTGAGATATGGTTGAAACTTGGTAAAACTCTATTGGTCTACCAGGTGTCCAAAAAAATGTATGAGCGTTTTAAAAGTTCTTGCGAGGGAGCCATGGTTTCAAACAAAATTATTTTGAGTTGATGGTGCAGAGGAGATCTTCACTTAGATCTTGTTACCTCGCATGTCGAACTCAGGTTTGTATTCGCAGAGTAAATTCACTCAAACAGGCAGCATTGTTATTATTATTGAATTGTGCACTTACTATCTATGTGTAATTTGTAAAAGCTTTTGGTGGATCTCAACAATGCAATATTTTAGAAGTTTGATAAGCTATGAAAGTGAAATTTGGCGAGAAAGTTCCTTTCTTTAGGTGTATAAGACACAACTTGTCACCGTTTCTTCAATCCTGGAAAGTTGTACTGTAAACTATCAAAGTGTAAGTGCATCTTTTCTTAACATTTCTCTGATTGATATTATAGTTAAGTTGATCAAGGAACTTTTAAGAATAAAAACTTAATGGTTGGTTGATCTAGCTCAAACTACCTTCAAATTACGCATAGATAGTAGCAACATAATTCAATAACCATCTGGTCTTAGGCCGCCTCCGATTTGGACATCCGAGGTCGGCAAAATTGTAAGATAATCTTATCCATATCATTAAGTTGGAATAGTACTTTTTATGATACCAGGTGCTCTTCGCAGGAGAATTTTCAGGTCTTTTCCTGCTGCCAACTAATACGGTTTCCATTCCAGTCATTTATTATTGATATTATTATTTCTTTCATTTAAAGTTGGCCAAAAATTAGATATAGGGCTCAAATATTTAAAAAGGTCGATGTAAAGTTCTTTTACAGTTTCCTTTTAATTAAATGGCTTGGAAGGTAATCAGCCTTTTTTGCTGTAAATCTGCCGTGGAAATTTATTGATATCTTGATTAGTTTCAAAATGGCAGCATTTATTAAATTTGAGGCTATGACGTCATCAAATTTCTAAAGAATCAAGATATCAAAAATTTTCCACGGCAGACTTACAGCGAAGTTCTATAAGTTCCTTTCAAGCCACTCAATGCAAAGAAAAATGGAGTAGAATTTTACACCGACCTTTTTAAAGATTTGAAAGATTTGAGTCCTATGCTTAAATACTATAGCTATAACTGCTAATTAAGGCCAACTTTTTACAAAATACATACAGTGTTATAAGGAAGGCATGATTTACAATAAAAAACTTAAATTAGGATATTCCCTCTCTTTCTAGAACCAGAGTGAAGAAATTCACACATCCATTAAAAAGTGCTGGTAACGAGGCTAAACCTGACCTGAACGAGACATTCACAATCTCACCGAGAGATGCAAAATTCAGTGGGGTGAATAACAATGAAGTAAAACGTGAATCCGTTGCTCATCAGACCTTTACAAAGGAGAATATCCCTCCAAATTCAGAGGAATCAAATAGAGCGAATAGCGCAGGCAGTTTGAATATTAGTGGAACAAAGACTCAAGGCCGTAGTCGAAGTTGCGATGAAAGCTTGAAACATTACGACAGGCAAACGAATTTACTGGAGTGTAAGCCTTCACGGAAGAGGAGTAATGATGTTGATGATGATGATGTTTTTGGTAATGAAACTGCCGCTAGCGGAAGCACTGAACAGCCGCACGGGAAGAAAATGCCCGCTACATCAAAGAGTTCATTAGGATTGCCACCGGCGCTGCCGCGTAGGTATCGAAGACAACCGACGATTGAAAATTCTGTTTGTTTTCAAGAGGTGAGTGGATTATCTTTCATTTTCATTCTTTGTCGTTTCAAATGTTTTGTAGGTGGTAACCCAGTTAACATTAAAGTCTGTATCAAGTGGTAGGTTACCGCCCATTTGATGCTGCTCTGCCAGACAATAGCACGAATTGGTTTTGATTGACACCGCAATTCAAAGCGATTAGTGGCTACAGACAAAGGAAATCTCCCGACCATAACTTTAAAACAAACAAAGCCGCAAAAGTTTCTCTGAAACCCAAGTAGCTAGCGCGCTCGTTGTGCATTCTAGAAATTATTTTTACAAGCAAACATGAGCATATATCGAAAGAAGAAGGGTATATCTACACATCTACGTCGGGAATTTTATTTCTTTGGCTCAGAAGTGGAGCAGTAAGTGTTTTAATTACACCCAAGAAAATAAGAGAATTGAATCACCTCCCAATCGGCTTTTGAATCAAATAAATTAAATGCCCGTGGCAGATGTGTAGGTATATCCTTCTTCTTTCGATATATGCTCATGTTTGCTCTTAAAAAAAATTTCTGGAATGCACAACGAGCGAGCTAGCTACCTGGGTTTCAGAGAAACTTTTGCGGCTTTGTTTGTTTTGAATTACTGGTTGAGAGAATTTCCTTTGTCTGCGATCGCTAATCGCTTTGAATTGCGGTGTCAATCAAAACCAATTCGTGCTATTGTCTTACAAAATCTGTCCTTGTTGCTCTGGCTATCCGCAGAACTGTGCTCCTTGACAGAGTAACCTCCATTTGTGTATCCATATGATGCATCCCATGGAGCTGACTGTATTGCGTTGAACGACGTAGAACTGCTCACACTCCTACTCTATGGCAATAATGACTTTATTGAAACTTAGAATAAGAACACTCTTTTTTCAACAATTTTTCACATCAATTCTACAAACAGAGTAAAATTCACTATTTCACTGCATTTGTACGTATGTTTTCAAACCCAACTGAACATTTTCTTGCCATGCAATTTGTGTTACAACATAAGTTTCTTGTAACCTATATGTCCCTGTTAGCTATCGTGGACATTTTGAAAATGATTAGCCATTGATCAAAGAATAGACATAGCTATCTCGTAGCTACTATGAATTTGTTGTTGGACACCCAGTTTAGAATAGTCGGGATAAGAATTTGAAACTTTGTCAGAAAATCATTGTACTTGGGGGACTTGTTAAACTGGCATTATTTAATGCAGTTCTCTATCCCAATAATCTGTTTTAGATAGAGCTTGAGTAGAAATCTGGAGAGTTTGAAAAATGTATTTTCAAGTTTAGAAGATGCTACGACGAGGGTCAGTCAAAACATGATGATTCCAATCAAATTTAAATATATAAGATGCCAAGTTTCACCCACAGCTGTTTTCGCTAACGAGGAAAATTGATGACGAAAAAAGGCTTCTAACGGATCCTTAAAACCCAATAATTTACAGACATTTACAGACGTTTGGCGTCTGGTATAAATTAAAGCTTGAAATAAAAACATGAAGTCCATTGTAGTGACGAAAATGGTGTTTATTTGCATCGGAGACTTTCCATCTATTAGGGCTGGCCAACTTTGCCAGAATAAAGGCATATCTTTATTTTATAAAATGGGTATGGTCTGGGATGGGATAGTCTGTCGTTTAAATACCAGACTACGCTATTGTAAGTTATGTGTAACTGAAGAAAGCTGACTTACTTGTTCTATACTCCATTTCTCTATGGAAATGAAGATTTCAACGTTTTTTTGGTAAAAATAAATACTGATAGCATCTCTAAAATACATAAAAGTCACAAAACGACTAACTTGATTCTTATTTTTTTGTACTTGTTTGTTTTTTAAACAGTAGAACGAATTGAAAAGCTGCACCCTCCCGGCCCTATTTTAGTGATGTGCTTGTCAATTTTGTGTTTCTTTGTTGTTTGTTTGTTTTTCGTTTGGCTGCAGGGGGATTTGCATGTTCTGCGTGTGCATGTTCACACCATGGGTATTGGAAAACGTGGAATTTGATATGGGATTATATATCGTTGCAAAGAATCAGAACTGTCAGGCCTACCTTTGTGTACTTTTTCTGTCTCGATATTCTCCGTTGTCCTGATCATTTTGCATTTTCAATCCGCTGCCAGTCGCTTCCCACTCCACATTTCAGATGACCATGTTTTTTAGTGTGTGACTGAAAATGCAAAATGAACAGGACAACGGAGAATATCGAGACAGAAAAAGTACACAAAGGTAGGCCTGACATTTCTGATTCTTTGCAACTATATATAATCCCATATCAAATTCCACGTTTTCCAATACCCATGTTCACACCCCTTGATGTATCGTCTTGTATTACTTCTTGTTGTAAATGTGTTGTTATTCTTGATCATAGTCTATTTTGTTTTGTAAGGTTTATTAGATTGTAACTATCGATTGCACTAGAGACACGGGTGGCGCCAGGGGAGGGCCAGGGGCGCTACAGCCCCCTCGTCGGAAGCCTCGTCGGAAGCTTCTTTTCCGTTGGAGGACATTTTGGGTTCTTGTCGGAGGAAATTTGGCAAAATGACGTATGAAAACTGCATTTTCTAGCCATTTTAGCCCCCCTGTCGGAAGCTCCAGCCCCTCTGTCGGAAGATTCCTGGTGCCACCCCTGACTAGAGATGAGGCAAGGAAAGTTTTCCAAAGATTGCTTGGGATCCTTTAACCAATCCGTTTGAAAGAAGTTGGTCGAAGAAGTTAGTTTTGAAGTATCTCACAAGTGGGAAACAAACTAAAGACTGAACTGTACACATACTGAACAAACACTCTTTCCACTCTCTCTGCAAAATTCAAGGCAAAGGATTATTCAAAATTGATCTGCATGTTGAACATCAGTTCATGGTCGTTTAATTGCAAAAACAGCAAAGAAAATTCCCTGATGTCGCTGCAAATTATTTATACGTGCACTGTTTCTTTGAAAAATTTAGAACCACAAGTTTTTGCTGTTTAATTCTTAAAACACTTTCCTGCATTTAAAGTCGGTGACCTGTGTTAAGATTTTGATTTTTTCGTGAGTTGCCATTTTGATGACCGAAGAACTAACTGCTGTTTGAAAAAATTTGATGACGAGGTGAAGTTGTGAACCTCCCCACCGTTGTTTTCAACGCAAATTCTGTTAGATCCTTCAGTTTTTCTTTTTGACCTTACACTTTCAATGCGTATTTTGCAAATACGCTGCTTTAAGGCTCTAGCAATCAGCTAACATTGTGAGCGTTTTCTCTGCAATTTTTATTCCAACAAAAACATGGTATTTCTTATCAAGAAAAAGTACTCGATGAGACTATAGGGACCGAACTATGGATTTGGAAATATAGAGGCTCTATGACCTCCGATTTCAGAGATGGCCAAGCCAGCGCAAGCCATTTTCAACTAGCATCAATTCTATGTCTTCAACACCTGCACGCCTTAAGACCTAAAGTTTCTGTGATAGCTGGTGGGTTTCTCGGTGGATCTATGCTACATTTTGTTCACTGCCATCTTGGTCACCGTTTCCCTTGCAGCTTTGTTTCGGTTTCTTGAATGAAATTTAAGTGACTACACTCATTTTTTTTATAAGAAACCGCTTATAAGAACCGGTAGGCTCAATTTTTCGAAAATTAAGACACAACCCTACCTGAATTGAAAAAGCTAAGATCCTTTTGCAATTTACAATTTTAAGTTTCCTATCGCACTCAAAAATGTTCTGACAGTGTACGGTTATAGTAACTGTTTGGACATCATTTTGAGTGCGAATTATGTTATTAACTTGTTTTGAGATCTTACTAAGTAATTTGGGAGCCCTTTAGACAATACAAAATTAACTCTACACTTCTGGCATTAAAATATAAGAAACACATGAGAAACTTTTGGTAGCAAAATGGCCCAAAAATTTAAGAAACTGCCTACCAGCACCGGACCTTAATTTCTTATGAAAAAAAATGAGTGTACATGTATATTTGGATTTTGCATGTGACCCATATGTGTGCAGTTTAAAAATGACTAAATCTGAAAATCTAAAACGATTATCCCAAAATACCCTCCATCTTAGCAGAAAATTCACCAATTTCACATGTTCTTCAATTCTTCTTACCAAACTCTTGCAAGCTTTGCACATTTTCCCAATTAGTACTTGTATTATTCTCTTAATTCCCTTTCTAAACAAAATTTATCATTGATCCAATGTTTTCCTGAAAAAATTGTTTTAACAGAAAAGATAACAAGCTTATATACAGGTGTTATTGTGCGAGTTGGCATGTCGTACGGGAGTATTTGCAGCTTGTTCGTAGCCAACCAGTCATTCTAAGCGTTTTCAAGCTTGCTAGAGGTAGGCCAAATATTTCAACAAGACTCGAGCATGAGTTGTCAAGAGTTTGGTTCGAATTTCGTTGATTTGGTAAATATATGTGGCTTTTTCTCTATGAATCACTTTTTATTGTTCTCTGGTTCTCTTGGGTTTGACCGGCCCAAGCTTTCTTTCAACTTACTTGTTTAATATTCTCCTTTCCATTAAGTTTCATTTTAGTTTACCACTGTATCTGGGGATCTACGGATCTCCAATTTTTGATAGCTTGCCAAAATTTGATGACATTCATGTTGTTTATAAGAACTGATAGGGGCAATTAGATGTCACTTTGAAGTTAAGAAATCTTTCCAATATTTAGCTATGGGTTGCAAATACTTTAGCACAGAAAGTGTATTACCAACCAACCCTAGTAATACCAAAAAGTGTGCATTCTGCTAATTATTTTGTTCTCCATCGTAACTCTTTGTCCACAAAGCAGCCCTCGATGAAGTTTGATCGACTGTAAATTCAATTTTATTAAAATACAAAAAATTTTTGCTGCGAGAATCAAGCCCAAACTTAACAAACCCTCCTACATTTCTCAGATCCAAATTCCTTATGAAAATGAGTGTATGTTGTATTGAAGTCGACTTTCAAAGGCCAAACTTCTTTCAGAACAAATAGCTATTCTTTTTATTCGATAAAACGATGACGAAACGATAGCCTGGACATCTTTCCTTTCACGAAGGTTCTTTATTACCTGCCATAATTTCAACCATAATGCTATTTTACATGAAAATTCGAGTCCTGTATGACAACATAATATTACCAAAAAATAAGCCCAGGTTTTGTAACACAACGAGCTTTCGATTGACACCTTAATTCAAAGCGATTAGCGACTACAGATAAAGAACCTTTTCTCAACCAGTGATTGGAAACAAACAAAGCCCGCAAATGTTGTCTTGAAAGCAATAGAGCAAACTGTCGCCTTGTGCACGCGAAAAGAGGTTTTTAAGAGAATTGATGAGTTTGTGACGAAAGAAGAAGGATACATCTAAAGATCTGCGTTGCGGATTTTGTTTATTTGATTCAGGGGCTGAGTAGTAATTGTTTCAAATAGTCCTAAATATGCAAGAATTGCAATGCCTTCTGCCGGCTTTTCAATTAATTGAGCAAAATCTGCCGGGCAGATTCTTAGGGCCTGTTTATATGAGAAAAAATACCTCACCTGCCAGACCCGGAGCTGACAGGCGAGGTAAATTTCAGCCACTCGTTTAAGATTTTTACCTCGCCTGTCAGCCCCGGGGTTGAGAGACGAGGTGGAATAAAGTCTCGCATCCGTGAAATCAGAACGAATTAACCAATAAAAATCAACGAAGAAAGCCAATACACCTCACCATACCGGTAGTGCTTCGTATATATGGAAAAAATTCACCTCGCCGAGGTGAGATTCCACCTCTGGTGAGGCGATATCTCACCATACCGGTGGTGTCGCGTTTGTCATATAAACGCGAAGTGAAAAAACAATGGGACTCTATAGGAAGGAGGAATCTCGCCTGTCAGCCCCGGGTCTGGCAGGTGAGGTGTTTTCCCCATATGAACAGGCCCTTAGCTTCATCCTTCTTTCGTTATAAACTCATAACTTCTTTTGAAAATTACTTTGCTCATGCACGAGGCGACAGTTTGCCCTACTTGTTTCAGCGCAACTATGCGGCTTTCTTTGTTTTGAATCACTGGTTGAGAACATTTTCTTTGTCTACAATTGCTAAACGCTTTGAATTCTGGTGCCAATCAAAAGCAACAGATACTATTGACGGAAGGAGCAAGAATTTGTGTCTGGAGAAGAAGAAATGCTACCCAATTGGAAATTAAGATTATTTGAGGTCCATGAGCATAGGTTCCAAATCTTTAAAAAGGCTGGTGTAAAATTGAGTGACCTATTTCTTTGAACTAAATGACTTCAAAGCAACTTTAGCTAATTCTCTATAATTCTACCGTTGGACTTTTCTGAAATCTTCAATATTTTCAAATTAGAGTGTTTTTCTTCCTTTTCAAGAATTCAACAACAATTTTAAAAAAAACTTGAAACCATCGTAATTTCTCAACTGTTTGACCTAACATGAAATAATTTCGAAGAAGACTATAGTTTACGAATGCCTACGATATGGTGTCAAGCAAAAGTCTGTCACTCATCTGGTTTATGATTTAGAAATTTGATGACGTCACATCCTCAAATGAGTTGAAATGCAAGATACGCTGTAATTTCCAAAAATATTCAAAATTTCTGAAAAGTTCAAAAGTAGAATTATAGATAAGTACCTAAAGTTTCTTTGAAGCGATTCAATCAGAAGAAATAGGTCATTGAATTTTACACCCACCTTTTTACGCCGAGATAAAGATTTGGAACCTATGCTAGGTCCATGCGGACATTTGACTTGATTTTAAGGTTTGAATAATCAAAATTAATCGAAAGCATTGCAGCTGCATACAGAAATTGATTTTCTCTTTGATAAGTTGCATTCGTGCTTTTTATTCACAAATGCAAACCTCAACATACTGCAAAATCTTCGAAAATGACCTGCAAAGTTGAATCTTCTTGCAAGTGCAAATCAATTGAATGCTACTAATCTATTGCAAAGGATCTGCGTGGAATTAAAAAACAAGCAAAAGGACCTTGAGATGCATGGTTCCTTTGAATAATTTTGAATTGAAATGATTGCCGATAGACAAAATAGCTGTTTGAGGAGACTTGTTTTTTGAAAGGTCAAACTGCTCACGCGTAGAAAACATCAGGGGTTTATCAAGACCCATTGCTAAGCAAAAAGAAACATATAATTTACTCATCTAGTGTGTGTTTTGTGCAATGNAAATCGTCTTGAAAGTGCAAAACAATGGAATGATACTAATCTATTGAAAAGAATCTGCGTGGAATTAAAAAACAAGCAAAAGGACCTTGAGATGCATGGTTCCTTTGAATAATTTTGAATTGAAATGATTGCCGATAGACAAAATAGCTGTTTGAGGAGACTTGTTTTTTGAAAGGTCAAACTGCTCACGCGTAGAAAACATCAGGGGTTTATCAAGACCCATTGCTAAGCAAAAAGAAACATATAATTTACTCATCTAGTGTGTGTTTTGTGCAATGTGTCGTTTTGACCCCCCCCCCCCTCCCCCTAACTGCCTGCGCATAGTGCTTCGCAGTGCATTTTTATCACAGGGGTCGCTTTCCCTCTGTTTCCCCGTGATAAAACAGTGCACTGCGAAGCACTATGCGCAGGCGGTTAAGGGGGTGTTCAAGACAACATACTGCACAAAAAGCGCACATTAGTTGAGGAACTTCAAGTTTCTTTTTGCGCATGTTCCTACCTGGCGTCAGATCGTTAGGATTGTCGTTTCTGGCCAAGGTTCTATTTGCCTTGACTTCGATTCTGCTCACAAAGGATCATGGTTGACAAAGGGTCTTTAATTTACAATAGAAGCATGCACGTAAGAACGTAACATTTCAAAACCTAAAGTTTCTTCACGTCACTGATAAATATCTCAAAACGTTGCTCTGAATGTTCCAGAAATCAATTTGTTTTGCAAATAGATTAGAGATAGGTGAAGTTTGTAGCTTAGTTGTATGTATGTAGTTTAATGTTGCGTGTCTTCATGTTTTGGCCATGGGGTAGTCATTGTCGTTTGCTCCCCTTGGTGTCGTCCCAGTGGTGGTGTATAGTGATTGGATAAGTACAGTAGAAAGTAAGATTTATTGTAAATATTTGAGATGAATAGAAAAAAAAGGTGAAGTTGCACAGTTTCTCCATACTTCTCCTGCAAAAATTGCCTAAGTCGGGCTAAGTACAACAACTTTTGGTCCCAACCAAAATCATAGTTTATGAATGTCTACGGTATAGTATCAAGCAAAAATCTTTTACTCTTGCGGTTTACGATTCAGAAATTTGATAAAATCACACCCCAAAATGAGTTGAAATAGAAAATACACTGTAATTTCGAGAAATATGGAAGATTTCTGAATAGTTCAACGGTAGAATTATTGACAAGTGACTAAAGTTTCTTCCAAGGCATTAACGAAATAGGTCATATAGCATGTTACGCCAACCTTTTTAAAGATTTGAAACCTTTGGTGAACGAGCCCTCGGTTTGAACGCAGTTCAGTTACGAAGATAGACAACCTTTACTCCAAGCCTGCTTACACAATCTGAATTGATATTGACTTATCTTGTTAATTCCGATCACCAATTTCACTACCAGTAGGACATAATTGGTTTGTTACGTTTTCGCATTATCTCAAATTTTAAAAACCATTTTATAGATACACACAGCTGCAGAACGCTAACGCTGCTTTTCAGCTTATAATAGGAAGCATTTGCATTTGAGCTTGAAGCATAAAGAGTTTATCATCAGCAAGAACAGTAATAATTGCGGCGGGAAATATTGTAGACATATTTTTGTCCACAAAATTTCCACACCTATTTTGAAATGTGTCCGAAAGTTTGTCCTAAGGGACTGTTCATTATTTATAAAGGGGTTGGTACCGAAGAGAAATGGGCTGGGTAAGAGAAATTTTCTAACATAAAAAGGTTGGGTAAATATTTTTTCATGTAATTTCAAGGTTGGAAAAACAAAATTTTCCCAACAATTGATACCAAATGTTTAAAGTCCAAAATTATCATTATCATATCAACATCATCAACACAATCCATATCACTTTCAGTGTCTACTTTGTTCATCTTTATCATCAATATTTACAGTATTGAATTGATAATTTACATCGTTTGACATTGGAACCATTTTTTTTAGGTGGGGGTTGGACAAAAATTTTTCAACCTGAAAATTGTTGGGTAGATGTTTTTGCTGTCACTTTTAGAGTTGGGTAAGAAGATTTTTTGGACAAGAAAACATTTCTCTTCAGTACCAACCCCTCTGTAAATAATGAACGGTCCCTAAATTGCATACTCAAGAGCTGTATATCCAATTCTGCATACTCAAGAGCTGTATATCCAATTCTAAAATTTGCCTATTGTTTTTGACATGNAAAAACAAAATTTTCCCAACAATGATACCAAATGTTTAAAGTCCAAAATTATCATTATCATATCAACATCATCAACACAATCCATATCACTTTCAGTGTCTACTTTGTTCATCTTTATCATCAATATTTACAGTATTGAATTGATAATTTACATCGTTTGACCTTGGAACCATGTTTATAGGTGGGGGTTGGACAACAATTTTTCAACCTGAAAATTGTTGGGTAGATGTTTTTGCTGTCACTTTTAGAGTTGGGTAAGAAGATTTTTTGGACAAGAAAACATTTCTCTTCTGTACCAACCCCTCTGTAAATAATGAACGGTCCCTAAATAGATGTTTCGCTTGTGTTGAGTTTAGATCGCAAATGAATGCCAGTTCGAAAGAGACTTGAAGTGAGGTCACGATACTAACACAAAGTTTCTGCGAGACAACGTGCGAGCGATGTTTAGCATTTCAATACAGTCATAGCGATAGCTGTCCTGTATCAATTTTACTTACCTTAAGCGATATCTTTGTTTATGTCTTTGAAGGCTAATTGACAAAATGATTGATTCGATAAAACTAAGACCACGTCGCTATCTCAAAGCTATTGTTCAGATTTAATTGACAGATGAAAGACTCCTGTCATGAATCTCAATAGTCTCTGATTTAAGAAAGATAGCGCGTCAACTACCAGATGTCGACTTCACTGGTCAGCATGTTGTAAAAACCAGACCCTTTGACTCTAGGACCTCTGAGACCCCTAGGATGCTTGATTGCTATAGATGAAAAAGACCCTTACTTTAACAACAGAGGGTCATCATAAAGCTGCCAAGCAGGAGGTTGTTGCGTATCGTAAGCTTCCCTTTTCCATCCCACGAACTCGTTCAAGCCAACGCTAGGAGTATCCTTCGCCGGTCTATTTTTAAAACTCTCTGTGCGATATCAGGCGTCCTGGCGTTGCTTTAAACGAGAGGAATTTTATAGGATAGAAGGGGGAGCTTAAGATACGCAACCTCCTCTTTGACAGAAGACTTAATGACGTTGAGTCCCTTGTATCCCTGTGCTTTTGACTTCAAGATGGCGCTTCGGTCAACAGTTGAGCAAGGTTTATCGCAGGGATACAAGGGACTCATTGTCATAAGTTTAGTTTGACAGCTTAATGGCATTGGCCTATATTTTGTCTGTGGTGAAGACCTAGACTTATCCATCATCGCAGTTTCGCTATTTGCCTGAACTGATATACCGCTACAACTAGTGATGACCCTTTGGTGTTAAGGGTCCTTTGCATCCTTTCTTTAGTACTCAATGGTCCTAGGGGTATCAGGGATCCTGGGATCGTAGAGTCTGGTTTTTACAACATGCCTCACAGGTCGAGAGAAAACAGAGGACGAGATATATCTGCAAGCTGTAGATATTTACATTGGTTCTCTCGAATGCATTTGTTGATACTGACTATCGCAAATTCGTTGGTGCTATAAGAGGCGTTGAAAGCGAACATTTGACTATTTCTTATCTTTTATCATGCAGGATGACCAAATCAACCATTATCAGATACAGGAAGAAATTGGTCGGGTAAGAAATTAGTTTCTTAATTATTGTTTTCATGCGAGTTGTATCTTTGTTAGTTTTTAAACATATTGTTGTTTATCACGAAGACGCTGTCTCTCTGCAAATTCCCGCGAATTGTTTGTAACGTCCTCTCTAAGTATTACACATTTTTTTCTTTAATTTCAGACAGGGCTTCTCTTGATAGCAGCTTTCTTTATAGCTGCTGTAAAAATAAAGTATCATTTTTTTAAATTATGTTATTGCAAATCTCAGGTGAGATCTATTTTAAGACGGATTTTAGTCGAGAAGTCACCAGGAGAATTCTTTGTTTCAGGAACCGAATCTTAAACTGAAGTGGAGTTCAAAATAGTTTTCGTTCACCCTGGACATCTTTTATTTTGAAACTGGCAGCACGAAGGCGTAAATCTTCTTTGAAGAACATCCTACGAAAACTGTGAAAGGAAACGGTGGGAAAGGGAAACTAGTGACATATTTATGACAGTGGCAGACAGAAGAGAACATTTGTGAATTGAGTTTCTTCCTATTTGTAGCTGCGTTGCAGTATGAATTTTTAGGTTATTCTTGACCTCGAAAGAAACTTTCTTTTTTAATTATCGAGACACATTTTTAAAAATTTTCTTTCATTTGGCAGGGTTCATTTGCCACAGTTTACAAATGCCGATCGCTCAAGAATGATGAAGAATATGTAAGTTCGAATTTTCATTTCCTTCGAATTTCTGTGTTGCTGTTCCACGAAAGCACCTAATTTGATATTTGCATCAGAAGCAAATTGAACAAATTGAAAACTATCCATATATTTTTTCAACCAGGTATTTGCTTTGCATTTGAAATAGGTTTGAGTAAGAAGAATCTACGTGCAACGCAAAGCGATTCTTTAATTTTTCATCATATTTTTCGTATTTCTTCCTGAAAACTCACGTATACTCTTTGTTTTTTTATCAAGGCAATGAAAGTCATTTCAAAGAAAAGGCTGATCAGAAAAAATGGACTTATGGGTATGTTGTTGCCGTACTTCTGTTGAGCGTCTTTCAAAAAGTCTTATTTTTGGCTAATTCTCATGCAAGACCATGCACATAAATATAGCCTCATGCTTTCGTAAATTTGTATTCTGATGATGAAGCACAGTCATGCTTCGAAACGTTAAACTTAACAAAAACAAGGCCTGGTCTTAAATGATGTAATAAAACTAGCGTTGTCTACTGGAATGATTTTCATTGAATCATATGCACAAAATAATGTTTATTTACATCCCCCCAAATCGTGCAGTAATGCTCTGCAACCACTATTGTTCACTTTGACCCTCCCCCCGTTTCATAGGCTACCATATCAATTTAGAGCTTAGATCTAAGAGGCCCTTTACATGATAAATTTCAACCTGTGTTGAGTTTCAACACGAGTTGAGTTTAACAGCATTACTTACTTTGCCTTGCGTTTACATGAAACCTCAACACGGGTTGAGATTAGGTCACATGGTTGCAAACAATAGAAGAAGGAATGTGAGCCCCTTTCAAAAATTTGAATGATTGCGGAAATAGATTCGATTTCCTTTGTTCACATTCTAATCTCGCCCCAAGTTGAAAAATATTTGCGTTTACATGAGAATTTGAAATTTCAACACGGGTTGAGTTTGCCGAGTTGAGTTGAACCCGCGTTGAGTTTCAACTCGGCTTTTTTCATGTAAACGCGATGAAGGCCTACACCGCCAACCGAGTTGAAAGTCAACCGAGTTGAAAGTCAACCCGTGGTCAACTCAACCCGGGTTGAAATTTCTCATGTAAACACGCGCAATAGGAAACGTATAGTGTACTCACCGACCGAGAATGTGTGTTTTTTGTGTCAATTCTCCTGTGTTCTGTTGTTTTCGCCATTTTGTTTGTGTACATTCTTCTCAGCTGCGCGCGCANTCCTTCAGAGGCCTCCGCTTCCCCCTTGCTTCCCTGTGATTAACAGTCCACTGCGAGCACGACTGCGAGGCACCATGCGCGCGCAGCTGAGAAGAATGTACACAAACAAAATGGCGAAAACAACAGAACACAGGAGAATTGACACAAAAAACACACATTCTCGGTCGGTGAATACACTAAACGTTTCCTATTGCGCGTGATGTAAAGGGCCTCTTAGTTTCACAAAACGGATTCCTTTGAAAGAATTAATGAGACTTCTGTTCAATCACCCCCCAGCTCGCCATCCAAGGAAATCAAGAGCAAATCCACTAGATGTCTTGCACAGGGAGATTGCGATATTGAAGAAAGTTGATCATCCAAATATTGTCAAACTTGTTGAGGTTGGTTCAATTGCTTGAAATTACTCTATACATGTAAAGAGCAGTAGCCACATAGCGTAGTAGTAAAAGAAGCACAGGTTTTAAATGTTCAACCTTAAAGGGGCTCCGTCGCCAAACTGTAAACAAATCTAATAACACCGCCCGTGTCCGTTGTTCTCCATTGCTTTCTGCAGTTTGTTAGATGGCTTCACCCAAGCCACCAAAAAAGGCTCGTTAAAATCCACTTATATCCAAGCAATCGTAAAGGATATGATGTTTGGTTCTTTCCTCTGTTAAGTACAAAGATTTATCTTCAAAATGATTCTTTCATTCTTGAAAGAAACAGGTAACCGTCCACCGTCCGTGTTATGTTGCCCATCAAAAAACTGCAAAATCACCGTTTTGACCAAAATTTGGAGACGGAGCTCCTTTAAGCCTTTCCTACCAATGTAGGGTTATAGAATCATAACGTAACATATTATATCGATTCTTTCAATGAAAGAATCTTCCATAACTTACTGTTACTTCTAATGTCAGCATTTTTTATATCAGTGTTATTTTTATAATTACAACGTTCTTTCGTTTTCTGAAATTTATCGTTTGTTGTTGGTTGGGGTGGGTGGAGTGCCTGACATCTGGTGTGAAACAGAATATAGTATAGTATCTTTTAATTTATAAATGTTCGTAGTGTGACTGTATACAGTTTAATGTTTCGTGTTTTTAGATATTGGCCATAGGGTAGTCATTGTCTTTTGCTCCCCATGGTATCGTTCCTGTAGTGTCGTATAGTAATTAGAATTAGGTATAGTAGAATGTAAAATATATTGTAAGATTTGATATTTGAATATAAAGATTTATTGAAAAAGAAACTTTAAAACTCTTTGAAGCATCATGTACTGACGGTTGAATTTCACGTTGAGAGAAAATTTGATAACAGCTGTGAAATACACAGTTGATTTCCTTGAATTGAAGCGTATGCTATCAAAATCATTTTATTAAATTGTCTTGCAACAGCAGCAGATTTTGTATTAAAGTTATGTGTTCCTTTGGTTGATTTAAAAGAGATAAGGCGATTTCTTGTAGTGACAGATTTTGATTTATTTCAGGTCATTGATGATCCCGAAATTGACAACGTCTATATGGGTAAGTGTATTCAGATTTTCAGATTGGGTAGAACTGATTTACCATGGGGTAGTCATTGTCTTTCGCTCCCCTTGGCATCGTCCCTGTAGTGTTGTACAGTAATTGGGAAGGTATAGTAGAATGTAAGATTTATTGTAAAATTTTATGTGAGTAAAAAAAAGTGTTTTAGACTCAATGCGAAGTCCCAGTTATCACAACAACAACAACAACAACATGTTTTGCAACAACATATTTCCGCTGCAGTGATTGTACTGTAAAAACGGAATGGAATGAAAGCATTGGGACTTGTGGAATAAGTCTGGAAGTGGTTTACTTAAATCAATTTTTTAAGGTACAAAACCTAAAGATAACAACACATCCAAAATAGCTAGCAATTTTATATCTATGTGTCATGTACTACCTTGTTATTACCCAATACAACCTGTTTGTTTTCGGAGCAGATTTTAAATTCTCTATGAAATTGCGTATTAGGCCCTTGTAAAAGAACCAAGCTATGAAATATATTTAGAAGCGATATTTTTCTATAAAACTTGACGGGTAAAATTGACACAAAGTTGATCTCACGGATTTACCAATTACAAACAGTGTTTAATTCTCCTGTTTTTCTTTCGCAGTTTTTGAGTTGATGGATGGAGGGTAAGTTGTAGTTATTTTCTTCAAAGTGGTACCAGCTGAGTGAAATCATAAAGTCTTTAAAATATTTGTATCTTTCGTCTTCAATTTGAAATATAGCTGCAGATAATTAAGGACTCTTGAACTTTAATTTCCCATGCATGTAGCCACAAGACGAAACATAAATTTCTGTGATAATTGAACTAAAATGCCAGGATGGAAGTAATTGAGGATCAAGCCCAATGGCAACTGCAGCCCTACACAACATCACTCGCCAACCCTTTTTTCAACATTTTTGCAAATTTGCTACTGTGGAACCTCCATTAACGGACACCTCAATACAACGGACACCTCCGAACAACGGGAAAATATTTTCGTCCCAAAATACAGTATGAAAAAGATGACACCTTCATACAGCGGATACCTCTCTACAACGTACATTGTCCCACAGGTGTCCGTTATATGGAGGTTCCACTCTAGTTTCGTTTGTATTTCATGTTAAATTTACTTTTGCTCGTTTTGCAGACCTGTGCAAGAAATTCCAACGGAAAACCCGATGAATGAGGCCCAAGCACGGCGGTATTTTAGAGATATGGTTATTGGTTTGGAATACTGTGAGTAGTCATTTTATTGTGTTAAACTACTTACATTCGCAAAATAATGTTTTAATTGTACAACTTAAAACAGCTCTAAGCGTGTACAAGTATTGAGCAGACATTTGTATAGAACTACAGGTGTAGACAACAGGGTGTCCCAAAAGAATTGTTGCCCGTTTGCCTAAACATTGCGATAAAACGGCAAAAGATTCTCACCAAACTTTTATATGATGTTACTCTTCAGATGTTCAAATGAAGTTTGCTGCCATCCCCGTAAAAGTCCGTTGAAAAATGATGGAGCTATGACCTTCAGAAGACCACATTTGCCTGATGACTGAAACCAGCTTTCGGCCATTTTGTCTTACTATTTTGCAGTGATACGTAGCTCCACGTGAGGTAAGGAATAGTTTCTGCGAGGTCAGAAGTAATGGAACTCTGAGGATTATTGGAATTTTCACGAGAGCTATGACATTGGAGGCTGCTGTTTCATTGCATCCATGAAGCTATTTTATCGCTGCAAAATAGTAAGACAAAATGGCCAACCGCTGGTTAAACTTGGTCTCTCGAAGGTCATAGCTCCATGATTTATCAGCGGATTTCTATTGGGATGGTAGCAAACTTTAATATCTGAAGAGCAACATAATGGAAAAGTTTGTCAAGAATTTTTTTTCCGTTTTGTCTCAATCTTCAGGCAAACGGGGCACAATTTTTTTGGGACACCCTGTATACACAAATCTAAAGGTTTAGAAATATGATATCTAGACAAAATTTGATACACGATTGCGGTAAAGATAGCATCAGGGAACTTTTTACCAACTCCTTTGCGTCCTATGATAAATCAGCTAATCAAATCAATTAAAATTCATTCAGACGTGAATGATCACTACAAGAATTGTCCATGCTCCATCTTTGGAGCAACCGCCTGTTGTGATAGCTGACGGGATAACTGTTTAGTTTATTTGTTTCCAGATTTTAGGCCTGTCTCAATTAATCAGGGGAGGAAAAAATAGCGGACCATAGCATCAACGGTCCCAGAAATTTTTACAGTTCCCCAGAAGAATGAAAAGAAGAAAGGAAAATGAATAAAGACAGAAAATCGACAATGGACAGTTAATTTTACGACAAAAGCATACAGTTTCTCTTTATTGATAGCCGTTATTATATAAATTTAGGCTGTTACAAGACCAAGGAATTTTATACGAAAGATGCTGTTTATTAGTCTGACCACAGGTGGCGGAGAATGGTTCAGTATTTTTAAAATGGAACTGTTCAGTTTTGAAATTAGTAAAAACCAACCTTTCTTGCCAGTTAAATGTGTCTGATTTCTCTATGAGTCTGATCCACTGCTATTTACTTTAGTTAGGCCAAAACGACTGTTTAGTGTTGTTGCGGTTGTCTCAGAAATACTCGCCGAGTATTTCTGAGACAACCGCAACAACACTAAACAGTCGTTTTGGCCTAACTAAAGTAAATAGCAGTGGATCAGATTCACAGAGAAATCAGACACATTTAACTGGCAAGAAAGGTTTGTNCTGCTATTTACTTTAGTTAGGCCAAAACGACTGTTTAGTGTTGTTGCGGTTGTCTCAGAAATACTCGCCGAGTATTTCTGAGACAACCGCAACAACACTAAACAGTCGTTTTGGCCTAACTAAAGTAAATAGCAGTGGATCAGATTCACAGAGAAATCAGACACATTTAACTGGCAAGAAAGGTTTGTTTTTACTAATTTTAAAACTGAACAGTTCCATTTTAAAAATACTGAACCATTCTCCGCCACCTGTGGTCTGACATTGGTTAGCTGAAAAATACACAAAAATTTCCCCAACAAGTATCATTTTTGATTAAAGATTGATAATCAGTCTTCGCATTCTGTCCAATACAATGCATATTGTGACCTGTCAAAAAGTGGATAACATTTTTCAAGACGTGTTTTGGTCCCAGAAACAGAAATATTTTTTCCACCCCTGCAATTAATTCTGCGATGTAACGTTTTCCGAACATTGCATGTGACTGATGAATCATTTCATTTTGAAAGACCTCATGCCTTGTTTTTGAGACGTTATTTGTCCATCGTGAGCAGTTAATATTTGCACAGAAACTCGACAATCTGCCATGATCAAGGGAATCGTCTTCATACAATAAATTCCCGCATATAAGAACCTACAAATATAAGAACCTAGGGGCTGTTTTTTCTAACTTATGCACCTTGTAATTAAGATACTGTTTCAGTTTGATGAAAAATATGTTCGTATTGCAGGGGTAGCAAAGTTGATTTTGGATTCTCGTTATTAAGTTCATTTTTGTTCCAGTTGGCCGTTAATGTTTAAATCTCCTCCCCTGCTGTTTGTAAGCTTAGAATTGGTTATTAGGTACATAATAACTTTGCTCAAACAAATAACAGGGCTGATCATCTGTGGTGAAGATTTTAAACGGCCCACGCAAGGCACTCTTCAAATAGGAACCTTTATATCTTGAAACTAGTCTTGGTACCTTTAAAATAAGAACTTATTTCAGCATGGCTGTCAAAAAGTAGGTTCTTATATGCAGGGATTTACTGTATTTAGGTACATAATAACTTTGCTAAAACAAATAACAGGGCTGATCATCTGTGGTGAAGATTCTTAAGGGCCCACGCAAGGCACTCTTCAAATAAGAACCTTTATACCTTGAAATTAGTCTTGGTACCTTTAAAATAAGAACCTATTTCAGCATGGCTGTCAAAAAGTAGGTTCTTATATACAGGGATTTACTGTATTTAGGTACATAATAACTTTGCTAAAACAAATAACAGGGCTGATCATCTGTGGTGAAGATTCTAAAGGGCCCACGCAAGGCACTCTTCAAATAAGAACCTTTATACCTTGAAATTAGTCTTTGTACCTTTAAAGTAAGAACCTATTTCAGCATGGCTGTCAAAGAAGTAGGTTCTTATATACATGGATTTACTGTATTTAGGTACATAATAACTTTGCTAAAACAAATAACAGGGCTGATCATCTTTGGTGAAGATTTTAAACGGCCCACGCAAGGCACTCTTCAAATAAGAACCTTTATACCTTGAAATTAGTCCTGGTACCTTTAAAATAAGAACCTATTTCAGCATGGCTGTCAGAAAAGTAGGTTCTTATATGCAGGGATTTACTGTATTTAGGTTTAGGTTAGGTTAAAGAAAGCAGCCATTCTTGGCTGATGGGGACACCGTGTATATATAATTCAAAATGAATTTATAATGCAGGTATCTTGAAAAACTAAGTTTAGAATTCTGCTTATAAAGCGTTGTATTTAGTTGTTATGGATTCATCTGATTTCAGTGCACCACACGAAGATCATACACAGGGATATAAAGCCGACAAATCTCCTTCTCGACACGGATGATCGCATAAAGGTAAATGCTAGCTATTTTATTTGAACCAGGCTTAGTTATTAAATCTTATATATGTCGTAAGAGTCACATGACTCACCCACTCAACAGTTTATTCGAAATGTGTATGTAGAAAATATGTTTATTTGCTATGTATCTGCTGCCTTTTGCTCGCATTTTTCACAAATTTATTTCAATTGGGTTGGAAGTATTTCTAGCTATTCCAAGCTAATTTAAACTCACCATGCATGCCGCATGCAGGCATGGGATCCCTAGTTTAATGCCCCTTCCGAAGGACGGCCAGGTGAGTTGTGAGGTTAGACCTCCGAAAGGTCACCCATCCGGAGTTTGACCTCACTCGACCGAGCTTAACTTTCAGTCACCTGACAGAAACTGTATAAGCCGCTCGGCCACTCACCCCACGAATTGGGAAAGTCGATGATTTGGGAACGTCGCCGTCCTTGATTTGAGAAAGTCGATGTTTTTGGAAGTTTCGTTTATGCAGCCCCTTTAAGCGCCTCTTCTGCGAAATAGCTCATGCATTTCATTGTTTAAATTGTTGTTGTGTCAATCGTTCGAATCATTGTTTCAATTCATTAATTTTATTTTGTGAAAATTATTTATTTATTTATTCATTTATTCATTGTTACTTACAGATTGCAGATTTTGGTGTATCTGATATCTTTGAAGGAGATGATGATATGTTGAACAGATTTGCTGGTTCCCCAGCGTTTCAAGCTCCTGAAGCAACAGCAGGTAAATTTAATTTAAGAGACATTTTTAAGGATCTTGCGTTGTGGAATTTAGAGCTATTCACTAAGTTTTTTACATTACATTTTAGCTCTCTCAAGGACTAGATGGGGAAAAATATTTCTAGCCATCACGTTCAAATCACTCATCAATTGATGGTGAATTCAGAAATGAATCGAACAATCGAACAATCTAATTATTGTTTTTAGGCCAATACTTTTTCATTAATTTGTATCATTTTGCTATTCTAGGTACTCGTGCAAAATTTAGTGGCAAGGGAGCTGATATTTGGGCAATGGGAGTCACTCTTTTTTCATTCATTTACGGACAGGTAAATAGTTGGAACCAGTCTCTACTAATATCTTTATCTCAACATACCTTAAAAGCTCTATTAAGCCCCCGGGGGGCTTGTTTAATTTTGGACACTCCAGAGAGGGGGGGCTTAAAAGAGAGGGGTGACCCCTCGGAGGCCTGACCTCGCAACAAATCAATTCACAATTGAAGACATTGTATCTAGCAAGATAGCTGTGTTGTGATCTTGATTAATGCTTGCAAAAGATTATTCATACTTTGTACATTCCCCCCGCTCCACAGTTCTGTTCTAGTGTTTATTTACAAAATCAAATGACAAGGATTTATATGATAGCTTTTTAGTTCTTTTACACAATATTTTTGCGGATTCAACATGCACTTTGACGAGTCAAATCAAGGGCGCCTACCTTGTAGGAAGTGTGTTTATTTCCAGTACTGTAGAGTAATCGGTGTCCTGTGACCCAGTACAGAGAGTGTCCCAGAGCCGCACCATGACCCAGCAGTACACAGAGTCAGTCTTCTCAAGGTCGAAATAACGTACGAATATCTTTGTGGTTTCAAATTCCGGTGTTTATGTAATACGAGATCAACTGTTATACGAGTTGGCCACAGGGAATCAGAGAGTGTGATTTTGATTGGTCAACACTAACAGACGCTAGAATTTGAAAATCCCTGTAACAGAGATAAACAGGACTGGGTCACAGGACACCAATTAATCTGTGAACGCTAGGTCACGGATACAGTACAAGGTAGGCGCCCTTGGTCAAATACGTAAATTCGACACAGTTTTTATCTCAAACTATATCAAAATTAACATGCAAACTTATTTAGCTCAATAAATGGAAAATCTTTGGTAACCTCTGGAATTACACAACTTTGGGATGATCTTAATTGGGAGATCACGAACGACTACTTCATTTTTATTTCAAACAGAAGCTGGCTTGAAGTGATTCATTCTTTGTCCTTTAATTTATGGCATAGATTGATGATTGTGTTTTGAAAAGTTTTAATTTTTGTAGGTCATTTACTGCATATGTTTAATCTACTTTCAATTTAGATTGAACTGTAACTTAACAAATTCTTTATTTCGTAATCTCCTGTTATTAATTCCTTTTTTAATCATTTCATTTCTGCTCATTCTAGTGCCCATTTTACGACACAGACATGTTGACTCTTTACGAAAAAATTAAAAACGATCCGTAAGTATTCTCAGTATCCGTTTCATATTTTTGGGGCTGATACTTCTTGATGTCATATTCCCCTAATTCATATTGTAGAACGTGAGAGGAACAGCTAAATAAAAACACGCCTTCTCGCTTCCTCATCACAACCATAACAAACAACATTAAGAATATAACAAAAGGTCTTGGCTGCACAGGCAGTCCATATCCAGCTCATACATTCTATCATATGACTATGATTCTATATACACTTTATTACACTTGCTTCTTCCACAACCAAATGCAGTACTTCTTTTTAATGGATCGAAGAATCAAGTAAGAAAGGATTTGGGAAATCATTCATCAAAATTCCCGTTAGATAGCCTACAGAGTCCTTTTATTCTGCTGCTGTTTACTGTCTCTTAGGATATTCTCAATTTGAAAACATCGTATCCGGTAAGAAGCTGTAATCTTGCTTAACGCTTACAAAAGACTATTCGTACTCCCCCCCCTCCCCCCCCCTCCACATGTAAACGGATTGAAGTTTGTAAAGATACGTTCCGCAAGCCAGAGAACGGAGAGCAGCAAAGAGACATGTTATTGGTTTTAATGAGTGTGCTACTCTGAATAAATTATGAGTTAACAAGATTACTAATACAAATAAATGTGTTAGATATTAGCTATATAAGGAACTACACGTGACAATACATGTGACACTAAGTGCACGTGATATTAGGTGCACGTGATCCAACGTGTGCACGTGATGAGTGTGCAGATGAGTATTCCTACTACAGTCTCATCCCTCTGCTACAATCTCGAATCTCTATTAATTTCTGCAACATTAACTTCAATTTTTATCCTTTTTTAGATTCGTATTTCCTGAAGAGTGAGTATAAAGATTTTTACATGTATTACAATTTATTGTTAGATGATAAAAATATAGTTATTGCATCCTTCACTGTTACTATCAAAACCTTGTTTAATTTTTCATTTGGGTATCTTTCGAAAAGGGACTTTTTGTACACTTTGTCGTGTTTACTACCCAAAACGAGTGGAATATTTCTTTTTATATTAGCAATAGAAAACTACATGAAAATTGGATACGTCTAACTGTACCATATTTCAATGGGAAAGGACATAGTGTTATCTGGTCCCACAGCAGATGGCACATAAATATTCAATTCAACATGCACAAAGAATGTTTCTTTTACTTGTGACAAATGATACAAATACAACAGAACAGAAACATGCTGTATTCCGTGAGTTATTATGGGAACAATACTTGCATCCATCACTTCAAGAAATGAGGCAGTGCAGTAAATTTCTTCTTCTAATGATATGCGTCATGATGTTTGTTTCAAGCCAGTAGTCGATCCTGAAATGAGGCAGTGCAGTAACTTTCTTCTTCTACTGATATGTGTTATGATGTTTGTTTCCGGCCAGTAGTTAATCCTGAAATGAGGCAGTGCAGTATGTTTTTTCTTCTAATGATATACGTCATATTTGTTTCAGGCCAGTAGTCGATCCTCAGTTGCAAGATTTGATATCAAGGCTGCTAGCGAAAGATCCAAAACAACGCATAAAGATGCAAGATATTAAGGTATACTCGTAGCATGAGCACCAGGAGGCAAATTGCTTTCTAATGATACGGAAACTCTTGAAACGTTATTGTGCCTCTCCATCAGTGCTGGGCATCACAAACCGAAATCTACATGCAGTGGCCGATAAAGTGTAGGAACAGGGGAACGCCTTTCCCAGCAAATTTTGACAAGATTTTTGGGCAGCAGCAAATTTTTGGAAAAAGGCTGAGTTATGATGTTGCCGTCAAAGCCAAAAACCCTGTCAATCTTTCTTTAACTTGCAGGCAATATAAGTTTTTTCCCTTATGTTGAGTTTAAACCTTGATTTGTTGGTTTTTAAACGTGTTGAATTTCACCAAGTAGTACCGGGTGCGCCATAATAAACTATGCACGTTTGGCAGGCCACAATAAATCGTACACTAGACCGATTTTGAAGATTTATGACTTAATCTTTAGCAGAAAGCCTGAACTAGATTCTAGGACTTTTTGCAAATTTTTCCTTGTCAGTTTTTAGAGCTACAGGCGAGTTTCTTGAAATGTTCGTTTTCAAAAACATTGAAAACGATCAAAAAACGTTGATCAAATCTTCAAAGATTCAACCTGAATGAACAGAGAGAAAACGTTTNATCTTTAGCAGAAAGCCTGAACTAGATTCTAGGACTTTTTGCAAATTTTTCCTTGTCAGTTTTTAGAGCTACAGGCGAGTTTCTTGAAATGTTCGTTTTCAAAAACATTGAAAACGATCAAAAAACGTTGATCAAATCTTCAAAGATTCAACCTGAATGAACAGAGAGAAAACGTTTCAGGGGGATTTAGGGGTTTAGTACGAACTCTCGTACAGCAGATTACAATTGGTCGATTTCTAAATCGCAAATCACCACGAACAAGTTCTCTCTTTGTCTATTCATGTCGATTATTAAGAAAACTTGATCGATGTTTGTTGATCGTTTTCAGTGTTTTCGAAAACTAAGATTTTAGGAAATTCGCTTCTAGCTCTAAAAATTTAAAATAAAAAATTTGCAACAAATTCCAGTATCTAATTCAGGCTTTCTGCTAACGATTAATTCATAAATCATAAAAATCGGTCGAGTGTACGATTTATTGTAGCATGCCAAACGTGCATAGTTTATTTTGGCGCACCCAGTATGTGAATTAATATTCTTCCTACAACCTGCACGAAATACGCTGTACAATCCATTAAATCGATGTCAAATCAAACAACTGGGGATTGGTTTATCAAGAAATAGGACTTTTGGTTACTTCCCAATTTCAGAAGGACGTAATGCAGCCAGAATTGTGAGAAAAATATTGAGACTTAAGTTGAAGCCTCAGTAAGATCATGGAATAGCAATTTACCAGGTAATTCTGTACGAATGTTCAAACAGTAGATACAGTTTCCTGAGTAAATAGGTATAGAATTTGATGTTGTGCTCTTGCACGGGTATTTGTTTTGCACACAGTCTTCATGCAAGGGATTTGTTCAAGATTATATTAAGATATTTGAAGAGACGCCTCAAACGATACAATCGTTGAAATCAAACTTTCTTTTGACTACAGGAACATCCATGGTTAACTCAAGGTGGGCGTGAACAACTACCAGCCACGGCCGATCATTGCATAACAATTGAAGTTACTGACGAGGATGTAAAGAACAGTATTACTCTTATTTCAAAGCTGTCGTCGCTGGTAAGTTTGGGTGATATTTGGGTCAAATTGGGTCAAGTTTGGGTCATATTTGTACGGTGGATGTGTTTACTTCTGGGTGTCCCAAAAAAGTACTCCTGTTTGAGAAACCACCAAAATTTGATTACACAACCGATCTTAAATTTTCTTTTTTGTCAAATAGATCAAGGACCAAATTATTTCCTCAGACATAGCAAATTTTGTAGTTGATTTTAAAATTAGCAAATTTAGCTCTTTTTTGGAGTTACCTGGTTTTGAATCATACTGCCAAAAATCACTGGTGATTGCCAGATCAAATTTCTGTGCATGTAAAGCTTCTAATTTGGTCATGAATGACAGAAAGAAATGCGCACTATCATCAGAGACTTAAATGATGTTATAAAATCTGAAAATTTTTATTCTTAGGCATGACCGAGTATTTTGCTTGAAAACTATAGCTCAAAATAAGGTTTTTCAACCTGTAATTTTTCTACCTTGTTGTATCAAAAGCAAAACGTTTCTAATCTAGAAATATTTTTGGGTCCTTGACAAAACAAGTGAAAAGGAAAATTTATCAAAGGTTTAATAATTGATTTTTGGTGATTTTTTAAACCGGAGTACTTTTTTGGGACACCCGGTATCATGCATACCAATTCAAATTAAGCCATGGTTGCATGGACAACACACCTTTGGCACTTGTCACGCAACGTCCTTGAAAATTTTGTTTATTGAAGTCTGGATGTAGCTACATTTGAAACAATCAGAACGATGACATCTACAACAACAGTCAACTTGCACGATGTAGAAACACTGGTTTGAGAACCTTAATGATGGAAAATACTNTTGATTTTTGGTGATTTTTTAAACCGGAGTACTTTTTTGGGACACCCGGTATCATGCATACCAATTCAAATTAAGCCATGGTTGCATGGACAACACACCTTTGGCACTTGTCACGCAACGTCCTTGAAAATTTTGTTTATTGAAGTCTGGATGTAGCTACATTTGAAACAATCAGAACGATGACATCTACAACAACAGTCAACTTGCACGATGTAGAAACACTGGTTTGAGAACCTTAATGATGGAAAATACTCGGCTTGTAGAGCTGCAAGTGTGACACAAAACCGGCTAGACTTTGTGTATTTATCAGCTGTAAAAGCTGTATAAAAGAAGTTCGGATGCAAAAAAGACAAGATATTTAGCACACTGAGGCCTTTCTGACTTGTGTCTTCATCAGAGTGTGACTTACAAAACTAAAGTTTACAACACTTTAGTTTTGTAAGTCACACTCTGATGAAGACACAAGTCAGAAAGACCTCAGTGTGCTAAATATCTTGTCTTTTTTGCATCCGAACTTCTTTTATACAGTTTATTCGTACAACTTTCTACCAATAATATCAGCTGTAAATTGTGGGAATTTCAACGGAATTGATTTTCTGCAATGTCATTATTAAACAGTTGTTCTGAGAAGTGCTTCTCGCTATCGGTGCAAGTCTTTGCTTCTGCAGTTGCTGTGCCATTTTTTTTCTTCATTCATTTAAAAAAAAAACTATTTACAAAAACAACAAGGGTAATTAACTACGTGCCATCCCTAGTGGGAAAGGACTTATAGTCAGCTAGTTCCCACTATGTATGACAATTACAATTAAATTTAAATTGTTCCAAGAATAGTGGTATGAGAGGAACAGCCCAAGAGCAGACAGTTCGCCATTGTGATTGACATAGCGCTTTAGGGTTTGACGAGCAACATGAACAACCCAGAGATCCTTCTGAGGTCCAGGCTGTGCCATTTCGTTTTGATATTAGCCCATGAGCATGACTGACCAAGAAATCGCATGTGTATACTCATTTTAAGTTGCAATGTTGACAAAGTAACNATGAACAACCCAGAGATCCTTCTGAGGTCCAGGCTGTGCCATTTCGTTTTGATATTAGCCCATGAGCATGACTGACCAAGAAATCGCATGTGTATACTCATTTTAAGTTGCAATGTTGACAAAGTAACCGTAACTGCTGCTTGACGCTTTCTCCTTGACTTTGATGTCTTCTCGAAATCATGCTATTTTTAATTTTTCTAGGTTCTCGTGAAGACAATGCTGAAACGAAGAACATTTTCTACATCCAAGAAAGACAAACGAACATCTGCGAGATCTAATTCTACCCCAGATATCAGCCTATCAGAACAGAACTTTAATGATCTCAACGCTAGAGTTTCGAAATCAGCAACATCCTTACTTGCTTCTAAAAAATTCAGGCAGTTTTCAGAAAGGAAATAGTGTTTAGAGTATTTTTCACAGAGGCTTCTTGAAATTAATTAGAAACGATTGAGAATTTATTCGAAGGAAAACAAAGGAAATGCCGCTTGAGATAATTCAAATTTTCCAGTTTAGGGAAACTTTGCACGATCTGACTTTCAAAAAGGCCAAGCTTTAGTTTTTGAATGACTGTGTGTCGTTGTTTGGGTGGCCGGGAATTCATTTCAAAGTAATGTTGGAAAAAGTTAAAATAGAGGTTGATAAAGTGATGGGGCACGGAGCATGGGTCCCAGAAAATGTTTACAACAATTGTTAGCCCAAAGATTTGCTGAAAATCCTTCGTCTCAGGATTTGTCATAATGGGCCTAAAATTTCATATTGAGCTCAACCCCCAGATTCGCGATAGAACAGAGACTCGTTTTCTATGGCCTCGCATCGTGGTCGCTCGAGTCCAGAATGAATGTGCCAAATGCTGCCATACAATCACTGGAAGAATGCCCGGTGAATATTGCAAGGAAATACATTAGATAGATGTTTATAGATATTTATATTCTATTTTTGATATATTGTATTGTTATTCCTACATATACGTGTAAATTGTGTAAGGGGACTGTATTTAACATTTTATTGTCAATAAGTACAGATGATAGAAATAGTTATTGTAGGTAAATTTTGCAAGACAATAGCATGATTTGCTTTTGTTGACACCTGAATTCAAAGCGATTTGCGATCGGAGACAAAGGAAATTCTCTCAACCATAATTCAAAACAAACTAAGACGCAAAAGTTTCTCTGAAACCCAGGTAGCTTGCACGCTTGTTGTGCATTCCAGAAATCGTTTTTAAGAGCAAACATAAGCATGTATCGAAAGAAGAAGGATATATCTGCACATCTACCTCGGCCATTTTATTTCTTTGCTGCAGAAGCTGAGCAATAAGTATTTTAATAACACCCAAAAAGTAAGAGAATGGAATCACCTCCCAGTCGGCTTTTGAACCAAAGAAATAAAATGCCCGAGGTAGATGTGTAGATATATCCTTCTTCTTTTGATCTGTGCTCATATTTGCTCTTAAAATCAATTTCTGGAATGCACAAGGAGCGAGCTAGCTACCTGGGTTTCAGAGAAACTTTTGCGGCTTTGCTTGTTTTGAATTACTGGTTGAGAGAATTTCCTTTGTGTGCTATCGCTGATCGCTTTGCATTCAGGTGTCAATCAAAAGCAACTCATGCTATTGTCTTACAAAATCCGTCCTTGTTATTGCAGCTTGTTTTTAGAATTTTTAGCTTGCCTGTGTGCAGACTTTTACCACAATTGTTTTATTTCCTATTCCATATCCAATCATGTTTCACAGTTCTTGTCAAGGAATGGCATAATTGAAACACACTTAGCAAAATAGAGACCTGGTCTAAGATTTTACTTCTGATCACCTCCACTGCTTTTTTGCAAAGAGTTTAAAGTCGTGGAGAATTTCAAAACTCATGTTATATTTCCAAAATATTTTTATCAGACATTGGTCACTACAAAATTGCCAGATAGCCTCTGAAAGTGCAGCAACAGTATCGAATTTTGCATCACGAAAATACGTGCCTTGTTTATCTGAAAATATAACTGCATTTTCCTTCACTTATTTCAAACAGCCACATAAACCCTATTTTATCCAGTGTATGATTGTAACTGACGACTTTTCATTGACATAACGTGGGGAAGTCAGCAGTAAACCAATCACATATCATGTAAAGTCTGCATGCATGCTTCGTTTTATTTACTCTGGGTTCCAGAGCCAGATTATATCGATAAAACTGCTGAGGAAAGAGGCAAATGAAGGGGAAAACGAACCCTCCTTTCCCCCTCCCATGATTTCCTTTCACACTTTCGTCAGTTGTTTTATTTTTTATTTTGGCTCTGTAACTTTGGGTACATTTTATTTCAATCGTTAACGCTTGGAAAAATGTTTTGGTGTTTGGTGCGTACAAATCTTTGCAGTTGCTATTGTTGGCTGCTTATAGCTTTGCATATCTTGTTTGCTTGATCAATTTGGGGTAGGTTGATTATTATGGATGAATGTCCTATTGAGTTTGATTGTCACAGGAATAAGCTCAAAACTTTTGTTGCACAAACTTGTGTTGAATGCACAAATTTTTCTTCCAATCTTTAAGCAAAATCAATCTCTGCTTTTTGTGCTTTTGGTTTGCCAAGATTTTGTGTCATTTGTTTGCCTCAAAATTTGTGCAAATTTCTAACTTGCGACGAGTCTTAAAAGATGTAAGCAACGTTGTGGAATCATAGGAGATTTGAGTATGTTATTCGTAGGAAATGATTGATATTGACATAACGAGAAGTACCCGTTGCATTTGATATTAGTTGTATCATAGTTGCATATTTCTTTTTATGTGTGGTGCATCTTGTTGCGTTTACTGAAAGTTTACAGATCCATCAAAGTTGTGTTTTAACAACAAAATTTGGAAGAATTCGCTAATGATACCGAAAAACCAAACGTTTTTGATCGAAAGATATCTTTTTCGATTTACAATGATTGGGTTTTTCGAGAAAAAGAGATTTTTCGATATTTTGTGTGTTTCGCGTGCNAAGGATGTCCCATCCGCTAGTACTCCCAATATGTGTCAAGGCGAGTTGCCTGCATTTCGTAGAGAAGACTAAAGACCAAACTTGTAGTATGTAGAAACCGATAGATTTTCACTTTCGAGCGGAGACGCTTTATAATAAATTCGAAAATGCGGAATTTTTGGAGCTTCTCCAAGAAATGCCACAAGGCTAAGTTTGAACTGTTGACACAAAGATGAAATTTTGTCAATTTAGGAAGATTCAGAAGTTCAAAAATTGCTTTGTTTGCATATATTCTTGAAGTTGCCATGTTGTGGTGCAACAAAGTTATTTCGCTGATAACAACAACAACAACCACGAAAAACGAAGTCGTAGCGGAATTAAAACGAGGCAAACTCAATAGGACTGCCTTTTTGCATGTCGCTGATTTCTGGGAAACGGACTTACTTTTAATCTCCATACCGCGGAAACTTCTTTTCCAGCCGTTATTGAAGCTGGATCAAGACTCTTTTCCTAAAGATTTGCTGATTGAGAGATGGAAGAGTGTACGAATGCCCTAAAAAGATGCTTCAATGAGATCTCAACGTCATCTTTGAAAGAAAGAAAGCACTTGATTACGATTGTCCTAACACCGTGCCTTCAACATGATGGTAAGACTATTTATGCAACGTGTATTAATCAGAGACGGCAGGAAATACCGGGCAGGGTTAAAGATTTGTGTACATGGCACGGAAAATGTTTCTCCAAACAAAAGACACGACGTTGGCTTTTATTTAACAACTCCAATGAACTTTGCACTTGCTCTCTCTCTTGAGCTTGAGGGCTCTCTCTTTCTTCCCCTAGCCCGAGCATAGCAGAGCAGAGAGGTTCCTTGCACCCTGTGCAAGAATTTTGCACCATAATTCTATTTGTGCATTTCATTTTATAGACAATTGATCGATGCCTGACAACAAGTTACTGACTGATATGTAACTCAAATAATTAATGTAATAGCTCATGATTGGACCAGGCTGATAACTTTGCTTTGCATAGTGTGCCATGGAAGATTGTCTATTCCAAACACAGACAAACAGTGGTTGCAAACCATACCTATCATATTTAATGAATTCACACACTCATTATTGAAGTCTTGGAACCGTCTGAGGTCTTTTTTACGGTGCAAAAAATGTACACATGAAATTCTTTTAAATAACGTTTAGTGCGTTGAACTAAATGTGCTGGAATTTCTTCCATATGAAAGATAAAAGTTAAAAGTGAGATCATTGGATAAGACATTATTCAAATATCATTCAGGAAAGATATTTCTCTGTGCAAGCGAGATATTTTGCAGTCTGGAAACAACATGCAAAGATTCACTCTGATTTTAAAATTGTATTCTGCCCTTTGGAAATGTTTTGAGCACATGGAGAAACGTTAAACTCTTGGAAGTGAAAGTTATTATTTGTTTTGCACAGTTATAATCAAATGCCAAAACTGGAAATCTCTTTTATTGCTTCATACCATTGTTCCGCAACCTTGCTAATGTGAATTTTTTTGTAGGATTAACAGATGGGCATTTGAAGGGCATTGCAAAAATATTCTCACTTACAGCAGACAGATACAGGTATGAGCATGACAGCTTTATTCTTTGAGATTGAACTCCAACATTTTTTCTTGCAGTTCATGGCTTATTGCACAGAGATAATGTGAAGCCAAATTCCTATGTGATTGTAACAAATTGTCATATTATGTAATTTTAGACCTTTCCAACTGAAGACCTTATTGTGGATATAAACTTGTAGAATTGTGTGAAATGTTGATGCATTTGAAAGGACTCAGTAGCCGAAAACTTTAAAATGATTGTTTAGCTCTACAAGTATACAGCTTTTGGTCCTAAAATTTCCATAACATCATCCACAGCGTTTAATTTGATAATAGTCTTATCTCAAAATTACACATATATGGGGGTCATTGCAGAATTTGTTAATATGACACTATTTACTGCAATTCATCAGATGAGATATTTGAGATAATTTGATGTGACCAGTGACAGATGAAAGCAGGAATAGTGCCAGCAGGGGGCTAGGGAGCCCCCAAAATTTCATTAGGCCCCCCATCGGCACTTAAATTTTTGACAATTTCTACGCACTGTCGGCATTTTCATAACCTGCATGTCCAAATTTCTTTTCTGCGTTGTCATCTCAGTGAACTTGAATTGAACTTGTTCATAAAAAATTTCTCACTGTTGGCACTCTGACAGTATTTGCCCTCCTAGCATTTCTTCTCTGGCACTATCTCTGGATAAAAGTAACTTTTAGCAAATTTTTTTATTACTCAATGCAATTTTCAACCATACAACATTCTTAATTCTTGCTTTATTTGTTTTTGCAGTGACAAAACTTCAAGGAATCTTGTACTTCAAGCTTTGAGAATATTCTTGAACAGTCATGGTAAGCAAAATGATAAATATCACAGATAATACTGAATAAGGTTGAATTAAGTCTAAGAGAAGTTGACATTTAATTCAATAAGTGCTCTCTAAAGCTTTTAACCAAGATGCAGTAGATCTTCAGTGCTAATACTATTTTCGAAATGACACAAAATTCTATTCATGATATATTTGTTGTATTATCCAGGCTTGAATGCTGCAAAATTACTCATTACTGAGCTGAGAAAATTGTCAGAGACCCTCAATAAAACTGGTTTTGGGTAAGTACAGTGTAACCCACAGTTTTGCAACTATTGCATCAATACCTTATTAGTCTATAATTGGCCTAGTGAAAATGTTGATCCGGTACAGTAGCTCATCAGAAAGGGCCAAGGAGAGCATATGCTTTGCTGCAAATTTGCCAACCTTTGTTATGTATTGAATATCTTTCAAATTTTCTATGCATGATACTGCTGTTGTTTTGAGCATATTTTGTTGTATACACAAAAAAGTTGTGTTGAAGATTTTTGATATGCCCTTGGACTGTAGAAAACTCTGAATTAAAAGTTAGATTATGAAAGTCTGTTTTCTTTCTGTTTCTACTTCTCCTGTGAAATCCCCTTGTGTGGCAGATTGAGGTAACCTGGTGCCACTATGCCACTCAAACAGACTTTCAGAGATTCCTGCAACCCATGATATGCCAAGAGATATTATGATTCATCTGAGGAAAACCATGTTTTTTAGACTCTAAAATTTGTTATTTTCCTCATAGTTCTTCACCTGCTAAAGCTGCAACAGCATTGATCAACTGGTGCAGAGTAATCTTGCAGACAACATCAAAGAGCCTCACAGATGTAGAAATAAATTCATTGACTGCAATATTGTGTCTCCTTTCAAGCAGAATATTTTCAACAGAATACAAGAAAGTGGTGGGCAAAGCTTATAGAGAGCTTTCAAAAATATGTAAGGAATTCCCTGTGTTGGTGGAGAAGTCCCTTGAAAGAGTTACTTCAGCTGAAAAATATCAGGTAAATGTGCTCATTTATAGTTGTTTCCTTGCAAAGAAGATTTGGTGACTAAGATACAGTATACTATATCAAAACATAGCTGGTAGAGAAGGAACATTTAAAATACTTTTTGCATAGGACCTTGTGAAATGAGGCAGTTTGCCATTTGTAACTATAGCTCTGGAGAAAAATATGCTAGGAAAATGTCACTAGCACTGGGAAGAAGGGACAGGTGTACTTTAATTAACTAGTGTGGTTGGGCAAATATTGGGAGAGGAGAGAACGTAAATTTAAAAAGTTTTATTTTGAAATTGCTGGTGGATATTTACTGTGTTTTCTAAGCAAATTATTTTGGCATCTATATTTCTTACAATATCTTCTGAACAGCATTAGATTCCAAATCCTTGATTCAGTGTAAAAGGGTTGGTGTAAAATTCTATGACCTACTGTATTTCTTTTTTAACTGAGTGGCTTGAAACAAACTTTATGCACTTATTGGAATTTTCAGAAATCTAGATTTTTTCCTCAAAATTACAGCGCATTTTACATTTCAATTCATTTGAGAATGTGACGTCATCAAATTTCTCAATCGTAAACTAGAGGAGGGAGAAACTTTTGTTTGATACAACATCATAGACATCTGTAAACAATGTGTCTCTTGGAAATTATTTCTTGTTTCGTCAAAGAGTTTAGAAATCACGATGGTTTTAAGTTTTTTCTAAATGTTTCCTTAATTCTCAAAAAAGAAGAAAACCATTTTAAGTCTGAAAATATTGAAGAATTCAGAAAAGTCCAATTCAAGAAAGATTTTAGAAAAGTTGGTAGAATTACAGTGAAGTAGCTAAAGTTTCTTCAAAATCATTATGTTCAAAGAAATAGTTTATAGAATTTTACACCAACCTTTGTAAGGATTTACTGTAGAGTCTATGCTCTTGAGCTTTTGTGGGTTTAGACAAACAGTAACATTATTGATGCCTCATCTTTTCTTTCAAGCTTGAATCTCTGTGCTATGCTGGTGTTTGCATAAGATATCTGTCAGAAGTCAAAGAAATCAACAAACTTGATAGTTACAAGGCAAGTTATTGAAATAGTGTGTCATTTTCCCCATCAAAAATGTGTCATTTGAAATATTGTGTCTTCTGTGTGAAATAGTCTTTTCTATCAAGAAAAATTTTTGCTTAGACCTTTAGCATCATGATTCTTTGTCTGGACAATATCAGTTCCTGGACATCAGCTGCACCAAATATTTACCTGTTTTAAACACCTGTTTTGATATCCATTCGAATGTTAAATTTGAACCATGCAATGTTTCTCAAAACTGAGACACAGTTTGGTCGCTGTATGCATTTTCTCTCTGTTTGCCAAATCTCAGCCAATTACATTAAGCTGTTGGGTACAGGGAACTGTATGAATATTCACTGGTTGCATAAAATTTGATTTTGAGCAAAGGGTTAAAATGGTTTTTTAGTGTAAAACTCCATTGTTGTCAATGATTGACATTGATCTGGCCACAGATTAAACAAAATTCACTGGGTTTGCCAAAATGTTACTCATTTCAATCCTTTAAGTATTTTGTGCAGAGTCCATAATGATGTAATGATGTATGTCCTGAACAGAGGCACACTGATTATGTAAGGCTTATAATTACAAGCAATCAATTTATTGCCCGTTGTTTTGCAGAAGGGACTGCTGGAAACATACATGAAGCTTCTTATCAACTGCAAAGCTGCACCGCAACTTGAATTTATGGTTTGTGAAATTTTTTGATGAGATTTGAAACTCGTTGCTTCTACTCCTTTCAAAGAAAGAACGTTAGAAGTTAGTATTTGTAGTATTAGTACCGGATGAGTAAAAAAAGGCCCGGCGTTTGAAAGGCTACTGCTCCCTGAATATAGAAGCAATTATATTTTGCAATATCTAGTTGAATAGCTAACATGTTTAATAACTTTCAGAATTTTTCCTGACTGAAATCGGTTGCTCCGTTAAGATTTTACAAGGGATTTTCTGAAAAATGTCCCTTCGAGAAACCTTGAAAAACGTGCTAAAATCATGAGCAAGGCTCCCTATTGTGTTTACCTTAAAAGTGACTTAAAAACGCTTTAGCACGTGCTATCCTCTTGGGGGAATGAAAAAGTTTGAATAGAAGTTTGAATGTTTGAAAGAATGAATAACTTATTCAAGGGGATTCCATTCTCCCAAGAGGACAAAATGCATGAATACATAAGAGTGTCATTATTGCTAGGATGGAAAACGAAGGGAAATTTTGTTTGTCGTTTTCCTTCGTTTTTGCAGGTTTTCGAAAGGTGCTTTCTGTAGAATATCTCTCATATCGACGGAAAGGAATGGCCAATTAAAACCGGGTAAATTACTGAACCTAATTGGACATATTGGGAATAAAACAAAACAGTTTTCAATATTATTGCTTTGATATTGAGAGAGCAGCATTTGTTCAAACGCCGGGCCTTTTTATTAACTCACCCGGTATTAGTATTCGTATTAGTTGGTATTAGTTGATATTAGTAGTCTTTTGTCAGGTATTGCCTGATGGAAGGATTTAAAGCCTTTTGAAAAGACGACAAGCAAACACGAAAATGTAGGTTTTTCATGGAAATATGATTGCACTTAGGTCTTGCTTAACATAGTAGCGTAGTTTTATTGTGGATGTGGCATTAGGCTCAAAATTTCACACGACCGTTTATTTATAGTTGATGTCCTTACAGAGAGGGTTTTAATTCATTTTAGCGCAGTTCAAAGAGCAGTGAATACGTAACTTTGCGCAGTTCAAAATACCTTTGTAAATTAAAGGATATTATGCGCATACTAACCGGTTTTGTGTTGTACAGGAGAATATAAAGCCCGATGTCTTAGAAGTACATACCGATCTTGTGAGGTCTGTGCAATGATACCGAGGGCTTTATATTTTCCTGTGCAACTACAAAGCCGGTTAGTATGAGTTTTATTACCTGATAGCTTCTAATTTTAACTTATATCATCTAGTCAAACGCATTTGTAACTGCTATGTCGCTTGAGTTTATTGTAAATCTCATAGGCCTAAATCAGTTGTTGTGGTAACAAAAACGCGTCCTTGTATCGATTTATACAAAGCTACGGGAAAATCAAGGGAAATGTGCGATTAGCCAATTGGATTGGCGGGATTTTTGTATTGCCTCGTTTTTGAAACGTCAGTCAGGTAATAATTGACATATATGAACTAGTTTTTTATATCATGTCATTTTCTTCTGTTTACTCTCATTTCAGAATGGCATTCGATATCTCCTGAAACATGTCAACCACGATGAGTTCAAGACGATTGTCCTACCAGCAACACATAAAGCGATGCTTAGAAATCCTGAGGCTATCTTGCATTGTAAATTTATCAATCTTTCCATTTATTGGCAACTTACTATCTAGACAGAATAAAATTTAGCTACCATGTAGCAGGCACTTTTGATTTTTTGCCATTCTCGAAAAACTTTCTTCCATAAATTTGTCTGGCCTAAGCATTTGCATAGGGTTGGTCATATATCTTAACCTAATTTAGACAGAAGGAATGATATTGGTAAGATACGTAGGGATTCTGGAAGGCTTTGGTTCCTTACCTGTGAGTGGCGCATGATGTAAACCATGCTCTATAGCTTTGCAGGACCACCACAGAATATTTTGTGGTACCACTAAGGCTGCCTTTTGACTAGCCTAGGTTAAAGGTTAGCCGTTTTTTAAAGTGAGTCAATTGAAATGCCAGTTTTACTGTGAACCCGTTTTTATTCGTTTTCAGTGGTCGTTTTCAGTCATTTTATCCCCCTTTTGTCGATTCAACTTTAATTTGAAGAGCCTATAGTAGAGCATGTTGCTGTTGCAACTCACAGGTGGGTTAAAAGATACTCGGGTTAAAACTGAGCCACTCTGAAACCCGTTTTTAAAATTATCCGTTTATTAACTGGGGTTAATGGGAAGGCAGCGCAAAAATGGATATCTTGCGACCCGTTTTTCTCTTTACCCAGGCTAATGGAAAGGCAGCCTAAGAAATGAACAGCCAGATATTCCAAGAGGTGATAGAATCGATGAACCAATGCAGAAAGCCTGAATTAGATTTTACGCCTTTTTTGCAAATGTTTCCGTTTTCAGGCTTTCTGCTAAAGATTAAGTCATAAATCTTCAAAATTGGTCCAGTGTAATATTCATTGTGGCCTGCCAAACGTGCATAGTTTATTTTGGCGCACCCGGTATCTAACAGTCCGTCAATGAGAATCAATCATTCATTAAATCAGCCATTAAGCTGATCAATTCTTTATCTTTCCAACAGCCGTGAGTGACTTGTTTTCGCATTTGTCAATCGATCTCTCACAATATGCCGAGGATATCGGAAAATCTCTCTCAGGTATGTGAAATATACTCAAAATATAGCATGCAGTAACAAGTTGAAGTGCCACTAAACCTTTGGGGAACTTTTTGTTATCTGATAGAGTTTAGTTTTCATGGCTTGAAACCGAAAACAATTCTTCGATATGACGTTCCGTTCTTTTTCTATGGCTTTTCAAAGTGCCAATTTTGGGGAAATTTTGCTGTCAGGTTCGTGTAAAATCGTTCCATAAAGAGGTCTGGACCGAGAGGTCTTGACGTCATACCGGGAATGCAAAGCGAGAGTACACATTGAAGTGACAGTGACAACGCTGCAGTGGATTTGTCGCTTCACATACAGCACTAGCAATTTCGTGCCAGATAAAAGGTTGCAGGTAATTCGAAAGATCAGCACTTTCTCATCCAATTCCATTTCATCATGATGAAGACCTGCACTGCAGCAAGGCGAAGATATACGACAGACTGTAACCAACCAGAAAGGCTTCGGTCGTACAAGTACAATAGCGTGTTTAGGCCATAGGCCTACTGAGATATGTTTGACCTACGCTTTTCCGGATAAAGTTTTCGTTCTTGGGAGCAAATATCGTTCACTTTCAATATTTTGGAGTTCCTGTCGTTCTAATGATATGCAAAACCATTCGAGAAGAAATGGAAGTTGGTTAAGAAAGAAGCAATAAGAAAGGTACAGTGCGTGACTTTACACGTATTTTTTTCTTATAAGAAACTGCTTATAAGAAACTCAACTCTCATATCGCCAAAAAAGTAAAAAACTCCAGTACCGGGAGAAGATAAGTTAAGAAACTATTTACTTTGAGAAAGGAAATCCTTGACATTTCTTTGCTTTCACTTGTTTCCTGTATCATATTACTCGTAAGGTACTTGAGGCATGTCTAAACATTGGAAAGGATAAAGAAAACATTCTTTTGAAATGTTCACGAGGGTACAGGTAGTGAACATGAAGATCGTTATGGAACCTCTAAGAAACTCGTAAGAAACTCTGAGTAAGTCTCATTGCTTTGCTGAATTCATTTCTTCATGTAAATTGTAAACAAATTACTTTTGTCATGGATGTACAGGGTGTCCCCAAAAAATTGTGCCCCGTTTGCCTGAAGATTGCGACAAAGCGGCAAAAGATTCTCGCCAAATTTTTGAATGATGTTGCACTTCAGATATTCAATTAAAGTTTGCAACCATCCCCGTAAAAATCCGTTGAAAAATGATGGAGCTATGACCTTCAGAAGAC